>SNQJ01S0010448.1:186420-221817 GCA_010110895.2 Picea sitchensis
CACATAGTAGAGCTCAAAATGACATGCTCACCTCATTTCATCCATTGTGTAGTTGCTGGTGTGCGTGCAAAACTATGTTTGTGCTCATGCACAATCTCTCTCCCAAAAATTTGGGTGCCAACATTCACCACATTCTTTCTTTGTGGTCAAGGAACTAAGTCCCATGTGTCATACTTCATTAAGGAATGATACTCATCAACCATATCATTCTTCCATTCCTGTCAACCACGTGCATATACATTTTTATATGTATCACATACCTCTAGCACCATTATAGCAACACTACCAAACTATTTTTGACTTCTAGTTTTTATTGAGCCATTGATATCTCCTACATCAACTATAAAAAATTTAGTTATATTGGTTGCACATGTAGAAAGATAAGTCCCTTTGTTGAAGGAGTTCATGCACCAACATCACTATTACTGGATTGAACATGGGTTCCAAAACTTGTGGTTGATTCTACTATGGAAGGTCAATTGCATTTAGGTAAACAAGTGATTGTCTAGTTGATGGTTCCATGAATTATTTAGTCAAACTAGAGTTTTTCAAAATTTCCAAAGGATCACTACTCAATAAACCAAAAGAGGATTTCAACAAAGTGACACTTAAGGTATTCCCATCAAATACAACATCTCTTCTCTAGATAATATCTTGTTTGACGAGATCAAACAACCTGTAGGCCTTTGACTATCCAAAGTATCCCATCATGATACAATAATGACTCTTCATATCTAGTTTCTTCATTTTATCAACTTGAATTTGATCCCACACTATGTAACTAAAGGTTCTAGAATGTTTGACCAAGGGTTTTCTCCCATTTCATTTATTGACTAGACTCACATCTCATGTATCTTTAGTTGGAATCATATTTAACAAATAGTTTGAGCAATACATAGCTTCTACCCAAAACTTAGTCGACATCTACCTTTGGCTTGAAGCAAGCAATGTGCCATTTATACCAAATTATGATTTTTTCTTTGTACAATCACATTCTTTTGAGGTGTATAAGGTACATATATTTTCTAAGAGATATTGTTCTATGACAAGTAGCTTTCAAAAATCTTGCATACATATTCTCCTCCATTGTATTATCTTAAACATGTCAAAAGTCGAACACCTTGATTTTCATATAATGCCCTAAATTCCTTGAACATTTAAAGACACGACTTTTATTATTCAAGAAATAAACCCAATTGTACCTATAAAAGGCGAAGGTCAAGACATACTTTTCACTAGCTAGTGATGGATTATTAAGGAAACATAGGTCACTATGGACAAATTCCAATTGAGACTTTGTTCTCTAAGATTTCCTTGTTTCAAAAGTCATCCTAATGATGCTTTCCAAATGGACATCTTTCACATCCTCCATTAGGGGGGAAAACATTAGGTAGTCCAGTAACCATGTTATGTTTCACCATAATTTTCAAGCCCCGTAAATTTATATGTTTTAATCGTTTATGCCAAAGTTTTTATGATCATTGGTTTGAGCTACGATTTCAGTCGATCTTGGATATTTCTTGGGAAAGTCATAGAACTTATACAATCTATATTTAGGGTCAAGAAAACCTTTGGTAACACCAATAATGTTTTATGCATATCATTCACAACAAATCGATCTGGCCAAAATTTTACCTTCTTTCCAGTTTGAGCTAGATGAGATACAAACAAGAAATTGACACTCAAACTAGGTACATGATACATATCAGTGATCACATCATTATAACATTCAACTTGCCACATACCAACAATGTTAAGTCCATAATCATCTACTACAAAGATTTGTTTTTATGTAGCTTCACTTAATGAAGAAAAGAGAAGCATCTTTAGCCATACAATGGGTGCAACTAGAGTTGACTATCCAGTAAACAAGTGTGAACATGCAAGGCTTGAGAAGCACTAACACAAATTATATAGTTATTTACCTTACCTTCTTAAGTTTGATGTTTCAAGTCGATCAATCTTCTAGTGAACATGTCTCTTTCTAGCTTCTTCACTTTCTCTTCCAAGTCCATGGTCTTCTGCCTACAAGCCTTCTTCATATGTCCTAATTTCTCATAATAATGACAGGTCTTCTTGCTACCTTTCTTATTTGAAGTATAATCACCATGCTTATTTTTAATAGTTTGGTCAATGCAATCACACTCTTTCTCTTTATTGCATTGTTGACCTCTTTTGATATAATTATGTCGACCATTTCCCTCCAGAAAATGTGCTTGTTTCTTGACCTCAAGTTTCCCTTCATTAAGCAATTTTTCCTATGCCATAATTAGTAAGCCACAAAAAGAATCAAAAGAATAATCATTATCGTCATCATTTTTGGAGGTCCAACTAGCATGGACATCAAATAGAACACATCATAGGGTGTCTTTAGATTCAATAGAATCACTTCTATTAGTTGACCATATTTCTTTAGAAAATATTTTCCGCATTCACCTAATTTCAACTAAAGTTCCTTCACATGGTCCAAGTAATATTTAGTTCTTTCAAAAGAGAGAGGATCTAGAAGTATCAACTCTTTTTTAATCCACATAACCTAATTTTCATGAGTTTTATCAAAACGAGTCTTCATGTCTTCTTCCAAACAACATTTAGATACTTAATATTGCTTGTATGAAAGTATATCTCCCTAGAGATGTAGGTCATTATGACTACTACAACTTCATCCTTTTTTCCATCGATGACAATTTTTTGTTGGTCATCCTTCGAATTTGGAACCATAGTTTTTGTAAAATGCCAGAGTGCCTTAATATTCAACAATGTTTCCATATCTCATGCCCATATTCCATAATTATGGCCATTTGGAATAACTTGCTTTTGTTTGGAAGACATGATGCTAATATAAATATCTATTCACATATTTAGTATACAAGTCAAAACCCTTAGTCAATCTACCAAACAAATCTATTTTGTCAGGAATGTGTTTAACGAACAACTTCTAAAAGACTTGTAGACAATAGGCTAGATCTCAAACCACTAGCTCTCATACCATTTTGGAGAACTAGGTGAATAGGTAGATAGAGCTAGTATTCTAGCAAAGAGTTGGTGTCTAAAGACACCATTAGTGTTCATGTTTGTACCATCGAATAGGTATTTCTGCACAATTTTAAGTTTCTATATGTGTGGAAGTCGTCCAAATCCTTCTACCTTGATACTTTACTTTAATTAAATGAATTATTAAAGTAAAGTGCTTTTATTAATTAGTTCAGTTTATTTAATGAAATACTAAAATTATTAGCATTAGTGAATTAAATATTAGTCATTGATCTCAAGTGAGGTGAGATGTAATTTTAGCCATCAATCACTTTGGAGATTAGGGTTAGGTCATAACTCAATATTATAAAAGTAAGGCTAGGGTAAAGAAGGAAGGTTGATTGTTGTTGACATAGAGAGCATAGAAGGACTTTTTCTCAATGAGATCCTAGATAGGTGGAGAAGGAATTTCACCTAGAGATCTAGGACAAAGGAGGAGAGAGGGAAATCGTGCAATAGAAGGATCATGTTGTCATGGACAATGATAGTATTGTGGTACCAGTCGTGTGGTACAACACGAGGATCAACATACATGTCCCACAGACAGTATGAGTATCAACATATAGTGTGTGTGGTATAGCTTGAGTATTAGCACACAGGTCGTGCAGACATCACGAGTATCAACATATAGGTCGCGCAGTACAACGTGAGTATCAAAATATAGGTCACGGTACCGTGAAAGTATTAGCATATTGATTGCGTTGACAACACAAGTATCAACATACATGTTGCATGGTACAACACGAGTATCAACATATGTCAAAACTAGGGAAGGAGTATTGGACAACAATAAAGAGGGTTTTCAGGCATTTGTGTGGCACTTCTAGTTATGGATTGTTCTACCAAAGAAGACCAGGGTTCGACGTAGTGTTGGACATACATAATCAATAGTGGTTTGAGATCTAGGTCCATATTTAGGTGTTCTGCAGCTACCAAAACCCTAAAATTGGTTTGAGTATAACCAATAGGTTTGTTGATGCATATTCCGCTGAAGATCTGGATTGCAAAAGATCTAAAAGTGGGTATGTTTTAACCTATTTGGAGGAGAAATCAGTTGGATGAGTGAAAGACAGGCTGTATTAGCACTCTCAACTACAAAAGTTGAATACATGGAAACCACTCATGCATGCAAGGAAGAAGTATGGTTATAAAGATTGTGTTCATGTACTGGGTTGGTACAACAAGAAGTAAGATTAAAGTGTGATAGGCAGAGTGCAATATTATTGGATAAGAACCTATCTTATCATTCAAAGACAAATCATATTGATGTCCAATATCACTTTGTGAGAGACATGGTTGAAGACAAGAAGGTGTTGCTAGAGAAGGTTAACACTTTGAAGAATGTTGCAAATTCATTGACAAAGTCTATGAGCATCGAGAAGTTATCCTAGTATAGATAAAAAAATGGGCATCATTGCCCTATATTGTTAACTATGTAATCATGTGACCCTCTGTATGTAAAGAAAACAACAAGTGGGAGAATGTTAGGTAGGTGTTANCTTATCATTCAAAGACAAATCATATTGATGTCCAATATCACTTTGTGAGAGACATGGTTGAAGACAAGAAGGTGTTGCTAGAGAAGGTTAACACTTTGAAGAATGTTGCAAATTCATTGACAAAGTCTATGAGCATCGAGAAGCTATCCTAGTATAGATAAAAAAATGGGCATCATTTCCCTAGATTGTTAACTATGTAATCATGTGACCCTCTGTATGTAAAGAAAACAACAAGTGGGAGAATGTGTGTTCGGGTATCGGGTTGGTACAACAAGAAGTAAGATTAAAGTGTGATAGGCAGAGTGCAATATTATTGGATAAGAACCCATCTTGTATCATTCAAAGACAAATCATATTGATGTCCAATATCACTTCAGGTATGCTGCTGTTACGTTTATAGAAGGTTAACACTTTCGAAGAACGCGTACCCATTGAGAAAGTCTATGAGCATCGAGAAGCTATCCTAGTATAGATAAAAAAAAATGCATCATTTCCCTCAGATTGTTAACCAATCATGACCTATGGACCCTTAGATGTAAAGAAAACAACAAGTGGAGAATGTTGTGTGGTGCTTATCTTTGCATGTCAGGGGTACCGCATTTGAGAACTATGTTTAAGTGATCCCTTCCTAGTAGTGGTGTACATGTGCACCTGCGCTGCTCGAGGAGGATCCTAGGATTTCCCCACCTTGGCTACATAAATAATTTGGGGCAGCGCCCCGGAAAAAAAATTTAAGCAAGTTTTGTTATTTTTAGCAATTTTCTAAATTAATCTGGGATTAAGGAATTAGGGTTTTGATAGCTGCAGAATACCTAAAATATTATATATATTGTACTACAAATTGTGAAATTAATGAAATGAAGAGTTGAGAGGTGCAACATCAAGGAAGGTTGGTTTTCTCCCGGTTAAGGTTTTCCAACGTAAATCTTTGTGTACTATGTGTATGAGCCATTGATTAATTTATGTTTTTCTTAAGAATCTGTATACATTAATTTACTTCACAGATTTAAAAATTACACCAAGTGCCAATATCATAATTTCAACATGGTATCTAAGCCTCCACTCTAAGAGGAAGCCAGATCTCAAATCCACAGTAGTTAGAAGGAGATCTATCAGATCTGCAAGAAGATCTCAGTAGATCTATTTTCACTAGCATGTTATTTCCAGGGAAAATTATCAAGTCTAAGGGATGGCAGTGGCAAGTTTGAGAGTTGAAGACATGTTGGATGGAGCATCCAACTTCCCATCTTGGAAAACAAGAGTTACTTTGGCTTTGAAGAAATATGACATTTGGGAGATAGTACAAAAAATATTTGTTCCATCAATAGATACACAAGCTTTGGTAGCTCACGAGAAGAAGGAGATTAAAGTTGAGTGGGTAATCTTGGATTCAATGAAAGATCGTCTAATTCCTCACTTATTCTAGAAGAAGATGACCAAAGATATGTTTGATGCCCTAGTAGGATTATTCCATAGCACTAAAATGAATAGGAAGATGGTCTTAAGAAATAAACTCAAATATGTGCAGATGTCTAGATCTATCATTTTTTTCATCTACTTCATGAGGATCACTCAGGTACATGATAAAATTGCAGATATAGGGGAGAAATGACATAGATCTCGTTAATGTGGCACTAAATGGTTTTCCCAAGTCTTGGGAAAACCATTGGTCTCCTGCCTCTCTACCAACACCAACTCAAGGAGTGCTTGGTACTTGGATCGTGGTGCTTCTTTTCATATGATAGAAGCACGGGAATTATTCAACAATCTAATGGAGGACTCAAGCACCCATGTGGAGCTTGATGATGATGTCAAGTATGCAGTGAAGGGTAAGGGAATTATCATGTTTAAACTTGAGTCAGGGAGTTTGTTAGAGACCCAAGATGTGCTTTATGTACTGGAATTGAAGAAGAAATTGCTCTCAATTTTAGTTTTGGAGGACAAGGTTTTTTTCGTCATGTTCAAGAAAGGGAAAGTACTCATGCATTAAGAGAGAGCTATCCCTGACATGACAATGAAAATTGTTGTTAGAGAGGGCATGCTATATGGGTTTTAGGGTAAGACTATTCATGGGTACAAGAGGATATTGGATCTTATCCATTCAAATGTGAGTGGACATATGTCAGTGGAAGAGGATGAGCAAAATTATTGAAGGGAGAACAATGTTCAGAGACTTCTAGTGTGGGGAGTCAACCTTCAGAGGGGAAGAGGAAGTTAGCCCCTTATAATTCTATCAGGATACCTAGTTGGTATGAGATGATGTTGGGGGATGCTTAGGAGAAAGTTGAGGCTTATATGAGCACATTCGGGGAGAGTAGGCCTCTAGAAAAGTTTCCAAACTTCAGGACACTAATGACTAGTATCATTGATTCTGGTTTTTCCATTGTTTGGGAAGAAACCAACCAACAATTTTGGAGGGATGCCATGGGACATGATGATGTTCATGATATTCTACCAAGATCGGAGGGAACCGATTTTAGGTGGCTCTTCAAGAAGTACCTTCCTCACTAAGAGGGAGTGTTGATGTTTGTAGCATTGGATATGTACTTCCCCACGTGTCTAAGTGTATAGATGTGTGGAACTCGTCCAAAGCATTCTACCTTAATATTTTACTTTAATAAAATGAATTATTAAAGTAAAATCCTTTTATTAATTAGTTTAGTTTATTTAAAGAAATGCTAAATTTATTAGCATTAGTGAATTAAATATTAGCCATTGATCTCAAGTGAGGTGATATGTAATCCCAACCGTCAATCACTTTGGAGATTAGGGTTAGGTCATAACTCAATATTATAAAAGCAAGGATAAGGTAAATAACATAGGTTGATTGTTGTTGACACAAATAACATAGAAGGAATTTTGCTCAAGGATATCTTGGATAGGTGGAGAAGGAATTTCACTTAGAGATATAGGTGAAAGGAGGAGAGAGGGAAAGTGTGCATTAGAAGGATCATGCTACTATGAAAAATGCAAGTATTGTGGTATAGGTTGAGTAGTACAATGTGAGAATCACCGTACAGGTCATGCAGACAACGCAAGTATCAGCATACAAGTTGCATGATACAACGTGAGTATCAACACGCAGGTCATGCATATAGCACGAGTATCGACATACAGGTCATGCTGTACAACGTGAGTATCAACATACAGGTCACATGGTACAACATGAATATCAACATACAGGTCATGTAGACAACGTGAGTATCAACATACAGGTCACGTGGTACAACACGATTATCAACATACATGCCACGCGATACAACGTGAGTATCAACATATAGGTCACACAAACAACATAGGTATCAACATACAGGCCACAAAGATAGTGCAGTACATTACGGGAAGAGGTTGTAAAGGTTGTGATGTAGTTGTACAAGATCATACAACAGCACAGGAAGAAGTGTTGGGTAGTTGGGTAACAGATCAACCAGTCATGTTTTGTTGTATCTTATCTCTATTTCTCATTGGGTCATTTTCCTAATAAGGGAGCCTTTGTAAGCTTTGAAGTAATTTGAATGATAACCTTAGTTGATGGGAAGAATATATTTGTGTATTATCTTTGATATTTTGGTTGCCAATATTGATTCCACTATTTATTTGAGTTGATTATTCCAGCAAGTGTATTCTGTTTTGTGAGATTCTAATTTGATTTACAACAAGGAAATCACTAGATAACAAGATATCTAGGTGTTAGGATTATAATTTCAACAATTACAATACTTAAGCACAATCGAGAATAGCTCGACATGCATAGAAGTGTAAGAAACCAAAATGTTTCCATACTTAACACATATCACACAGATTCATCTCATTCGTGCATTGATTTATTAGATTGAGCCATAGGGCCATCTTTTATAACACTGAGATTTATCCAACTCCCTTGAAGCGAGGAAGTTGAGGTTCAAGTAGATTGATGAGGGTGCTTAACAAACTTCTTACTTTCTACCTTTTTTTGCACACTAGTTGACCACTTTGGTCTAACTACTTAACTAGTCAATTGCCTAGTTGACAACTTAGTTGACTCTCCTAGCGGATTGTCGATTTTCAATTGACTACCTCCAAAAGATATAGAGGTGTGATGAAATTTCATATATTCTACTATTTCAACATCTTGAGGCATATCAAAGGTCAAGGGAGGAAAACCATGGACTTGTGCTCTAAATGAAGCTTCTCGGACTCAGTCGCCATGAAATACACCTGCAACCCACAAAACATGCCCTCTTTTGGGGGTCTTTCGACTATGAATGATTTACCAGGGGACAGTGTGAAGTTTTTAGTGAGTATGATTGGTATTTGGGTCTTGACAATAGTGAGAGAAGGATACTAAGGGTGTTAAGCATTCAACAAATCTTCCCAGGCGCAAGTATCACAAAAGTTGCAGAAACACCACATGGGACCTTTCTATGAGATCTTTGGCCTCTAAGTGGGTTATGGCCTTCATTAATTTGTTTTGGGTAGCAATGATGGGTCTAGGGCCCTATACCATGGTCAAAAAGGAAAATAAGAGTATTACACATTAAATTAACCTTCTAGGTCTCAAACATTGTGAACAAAGTCTCCAACCATGACACATGCCCTCTCCATGGGCTCTTTCACCTCCAATAGTATCCCCTGCCAATTTTATATAAAGGAGATGGGTCTAAGGGACTTGATTATGGCTAACAGGGGAAAATGGGATCTATTCCCTTAAAATAAGGTTTAGTGCTATTTTTTTTTTCTTTTGAAGCATGTTAGGGTGAGTGAGTTTTACCTAGTTATTATTTTGTGTAAAAATATTGCATACATCTTTTAAAATTCACACATGATTTTATAAGACTCAATAATTCAAAAAAGTAGGTGGGATCATCTATTTTCCTCTAAGTGTTGGATGAGTAGAATGTTTTGGTAGCCTATGAAACTACACATACATATATAGCTCTATATGTATATTCCAATTATATATATATAGGAAAGAAAAAAAAATTTATTTTCTATTTTTTATTCATTTTTATTTTTATATATGTCACAATTCTAAAATACACAAGTATTTTGTTTTTGCTTAACTTTTTATTCCCTTTCCCATCTATAAAACACATTATAAGGTGCATGAGTATAAATTGAGATTTGCACATTAAAAAAATTGATTGATTATGTTAAGACACTCTAACCCTCCAATAAGTTCTTAACCCTTACCTTTTAATTGTAGGGATTATTGAGTTCTCTCTATTGATGCAAACATATACTTTATATTTTAAATGAACAATTTGAATTTTTATTTAGCATAAAACTTATTGACTTAAACCAATGTAAGACTAATAACATTTAGATAAAATGATGAAAAACATTTAAAAAATTCCTTAAAAATTATGGTTTTGTTAATTGTTTTGTAATAATGATATTTACTTAATTACATCCAGAGTAACAAAGTGCTCTATAACCTAGTATGAAGGAAATGTTGAAGCATTATTGTGATAAACATTCTATTTAATTAATAAATTAAAAATTAAAAATAATTATAATAATAATAATAAATTAATTAAATAATAATAAAAATTCTCCATATTTATAAATTCAAGTTTAACATAAATTTGCCTTAATTTATTGTGTAGTGGTAATTTAAATAAATGATAGTGTAGTGGTATAAAGTGAATCTCCTAGTCAAATATCAACTTTTACTTTAAAAAAGATCTTTACAACTCATTTGTTGTGTCAATTCAAGCTTATGTCATGACTTTTAGTAATGAGCAAAATAAAATAGCAAAAGATATTATTAGTCCCTGCCAATGACTTTGTTATTGATTTGACATTAATTTGTTTTTATTTTAAATTTGTTTGTAAAATGTAATGTTTAACTTAAGAAAATAAATATATATATTTTTGATATAGTAAAAATATTTATTTTTCTCATCTCTAATTGGTTAATATTTTTCAAGTCTTATTGTTGCCTTCACTTATTTCAATATTTAAAATTAATTGCATAATCAATAACAAGATATTATAATTGGTTGTACAACATATATAGCACTTATTACACCACCACAATAAAATATTTTTTAAAATTTACATTTCCCAATATAAATCTCCATATCCAAACATGATACATGATGTTGATGTTTTGTTTTAGATGTGTCATGTCATAACATATTAAAATGTTATATAAATTAAAATATATATTATATATTTTATAATATATATGTTAACACATTAAAATATTATATGTATTAAAATATATATTAGAATATTATATAAATTACAATATATATTATAAATTTTATAATATATATATGTTAACACATAAAATATTATAATATATTATATATTAAAATGTATATTGTATTTTATAATATTTATGTTAAGATAGTAAAATATTATATATATTAAAATATATATTATAAAATTTGAAATGTTTATTTTTATTTTTTATTTTTTAAATAAGATTTGTATTTGGTTTGCTTAGTTTAACTAGAAGGAAATTTAGGTTAATCCCAAAACTATAAAGTCAAATTATGGTAAGATATTTTGTTAGTTGTTATGACAAATCTATAAACTATGTGGCATCATGGAGCAATAAGGCTTTCTCCATCCGTTGTGAGTCTATCTCCAATTCTTTTAAGAAGTTGATTTCTTTTAAGATTATGAAAGTGGCTCATTTGTTAGCATATTATTCATGTTTCAAAGTAATCATCATAATCAATAATTATAAGGTGTTAATTATCATCTTCATTTCCAAATTTACTTGACACTGCCATGCAACCCTTGTTTAAGAAAGTATTTACAAATTATTTAAGAAATTGTTTACAAGAATTTTGCATTTACATACATATGTAATTGTTTCCTTAATTAATGCATTTAATAAGAGTAAGCATTTGCATGCTTATGTAATTGTTTTTTTAATTATAGCATTTGATAAGAGTAAGAATTTAGAAAAAACTAAAATAATATGTATATTAATTATTTTAATTAATAATATATAAATATAATAATATCATATAGTTGTTTATTTATTTAGGAAAAACTAAAGTAATTTGTATGTTAATTATTTTAATTAATATCATATAGTTGTTTATTCTTCATGTTTGTAGTGATAGGAAGTTTTTAGAGTTATAAAATAATATGTATATTAATTAGAGTTTTTAATTATAGCATTTGATAAGAGTAAGAATTTAGGAAAAACTAAAATAATATGTATATTAATTATTTTAATTAATAATATATAAATATAATAATATCATATAGTTGTTTATTTATTTAGGAAAAACTAAAGTAATTTGTATGTTAATTATTTTAATTAATATTATATAGTTGTTTATTCTTCATGTTTGTAGTGATAGGAAGTTTTTAGAGTTATAAAGTATTTTTAAAATGTTATTTATTTTATGGTATAATGAGTTTTTTTATTATTTAATATAAGAAATTGATATGATAAAATAATGTTAAAAATATAATTTAAAAAAATAAATAAATAAAAAAAGAAAAATAAAACAAATAAATTCACCTTACACTGAATTAATCTTTATATATTAACATGAACCATCACTATGTGATAACCTCCTACATTAATATAAGGATAGTCTACGTTAATATAAGGATATAGTGATATTTTATAATAAGATGATTCATCAATTTATATAGTGATATTTTATATTAAGATGATTCATCATTTTTTTTTATGTATTAATTTATTATTATTTTTATATATTAATTTCTATAAATAGTATATTAAATTAGATTTAAATGATGTATTAAATTTAGATTATTATTTTTTGCAATTTAAGTATAATTTAAATATATTAAATTAAATTTAAATGATGTATTAAATTTAAATTATTAATTCTTGTAATTTTTATTGTCTATAGATATTAATGTAAAAAATGATATATTGGATTTAAATTTCAGTTTAAATTTAAATAACTAATTTTAACAATTTTGAAAGTAAACTATATGATACAAACTTAAAAAAAAGTTTGTTAAAAAAAAAATGAAAACAATAGCCATCATACATACATTCTTATGATATGATACCAGCCAAACCAGAGTTTAATTCTGTTTTAAAAACTACATATATTGGAAAACATAACATTGGTTAACCACATATTTTGAAAAACATAAGAANAAAAAAAAAATGAAAACAATAGCCATCATACATACATTCTTATGATATGATACCAGCCAAACCAGAGTTTAATTCTGTTTTAAAAACTACATATATTGGAAAACATAACATTGGTTAACCACATATTTTGAAAAACATAAGAAACATCTGTAAACCGCACACCTCAAATTTATTAAAAATTATCAAATTTCGTTCCAGGTGTTAATGACAGATTTGATTTTATCGCGGGCCGGTATCATGAAGTATGAAAACATATATATTCATATGTTTTCAGGCGCGTACAGATTAACCGGGTGGGCTTTAGTCCTACAGATTTTGGAAAAAAAAAGATCATATAGATTAACTGGGCCAAGGACCAGTAAGCCCTGGCTCCTGGTTGACAGGTTTCTTATCAAGAAAAAACAAAAGAAAAGCAGGCCTGCTGCCTATTGCCAGACTCAGGCGCCTTGTCCAAAGCTTCTCCATACAAGTTTCTGCTCCTTCAAATAACAGTGCTATGCTTCTCACTATTTCAACAACATTCCTTCAGAGCGATCAAATTACTTTAACAATTGGCAACAGTATATTCGGATCCAAACTCTCCTCAGGCAAGTGCAGCAGGAACTGTATGAGTCCCTCAAAAGGCAATTTCAACAAATGATCCTGAAAGTGCCTGAGCAGTGCCAATCCAACTCGGAAAATAGTCTTCTGCACGCCCTCAGACAGCAAAACGTCCCAGATCCTAACAGTGAAGGGAAAAGGCAAATATGCAGAAAAAGCAGTCATAAACCACCCGCTGGCATACATGCAGGGTGTGATCATCTGCTCCTCCAAATGCCTACCCAGTTCAGGCAGCTGCGCATTCACCAGCGTTTCGAACTCATTCAGGTAACCATGTAGCAGAGGCAAGCCTTCCAAATACAAGCCCCGCATTGGCATATTCACRGTTCCTTTGAGCAGTGCCGCCATAACCCAAAAGGCTTCTTCCTCRTTCATGTGRAGCAGAGTCATGCCAGCTATGAAATTCATCCCCTGTGTATACCCCACATCTCTGTCATACACAGCATACGCCTTCAACAAATTGTGCAGAGATCTCTGTCCGGGCCCGTCTATCATTTGAAATAATTCTTGTGATGGCAAAGTGCGATGGATGTCTTTCACGATGAGCTTCTCTGATGAATTGGACGTTTCAGTGGATAGGAGGAGTTGGTAAATCCCAGGGTTGGCCAACAGAAGTTCCCGGCCACCTGAAATCAGTTGCCAAAGATTACCCCGAAACTCATCTGGGTAGCCATCTCTGATACTCCTCTTAAGCTGGAGCGTAGCCATGTCCATGGATCCAACTTAAAACCTTATAACTTATTAAATCAAGCAGCCAGTAACCAAAACTGGCAATGAATTTCAGTAACAATTCACATTATATTGAGGTATATATAGCCCAGTCTCCTGATTAAAAATTAGAAAATGTTAAGATTAAAAAAGCAGAATTAATTAATATAAAATAGCATAATGTCAAAAACAAGCACAATCTCTGATAGGGTATAAATAGATAATGCCATTCTTATGAATATAAAAATAGCATAATGTCATAGAATTAAAGCTAAAAAAAAATCAAATATTTTAAAAATATAAAAGCCTCCTGTAAAAAGCTAAGAATGCAAAATTTTAAAAAATAAGGAAAATAAGGAAAATTAAAGCAGCTAAAAGATGAATTTTTTTAAAAATAGAAAAACGTCCTATAAAAAGCTAAGATTGCAAAATCTCAAAACAACCCTGGAATTTATAAAAGTTTTTATTACATAGCTTTTTATTAACAACAGCAGAATGCCATTCTTATGAATCTAAAAACAGCAGAATGTCATAGAACTAAAGCAGCTAAAAAAAAATAGTTTTAAAATAGAAAAGCGTCCTAGAAAAAGCTAAGAATGCAAAATTTATATATAAAAATAGCAGAATGTAATAGAATTAAAACAGCTAAAAAATCAAATAATTTAAAATAAAAACAGAAAAGCTTCTTAGAAAAAATATGGAGTTTATTTCATTCAAAATATTTAAAAAAACAAATAGTTTTAAAATAGTAAAGCATCCTAGAAAAAACTAAGAATGCAAAATCTATATCTAAAAATAGCAGAATGTCATAGAATTAAAGCAGCTAACAGATCAAATAGTTTAAAATAAAAACAGAAAATGGAGTTCATTTCATTCAAAATATTTAAAATTTAAAATTCTATACAAATATATGGAGTTCATTTCATTCAAACATGTTAAGATTATATGATCATAAATATGGGTTAGAGGTTCAAATCTAATTGAGTTCTTCCTAATTATTAATGGTTTTCCATCCATATAAATATCACAAGGAAAGATGGAGATATCTCAAGAGGTATTCTTAAAAAAGAGTTAAAAATCAAGACCTGGTATAAGTTCTATAGAGAATGAAGGGTGAGAATGCAAGATATTATATTCAATGTAAGATGACAAACCTCAAAATGTATTGTAGGGGATAACTAGCAATAGCAATTTGGAAGAATGATAAGACAATGACATAATTTTAAGATTCCCAACTTTAGTACAACTCAAGTCATCTTGAAATATTTTTACAATAAAGGAAGGTAAGATACATTTTCGCCTGTTATTTTTAGAGGTCCAGAAATAATGGAAGGGATGAAAGCTTAATAATTCCAACAAAGTAAAAAATTGAAGGAATGGAAGGTGAGAATCACAAGCAAAGAAAATGGTGAAAGAAAAATAGTAAAACTATCTACAACTCATTACAATGTCTATTTCTCTGTCTTTTGTAGCTACTCTTGGGTGAGACCTATGTCTCTCTTGACAAAATCTTGTTTTTTTATTGTCATGTTGTCACTAATCTAGGATGGACAAGCCTATAGGTCATTAAAATATTCATTTGATACTAAGGTGGAATTGCCAAACTTTTGTAATTGTTCATCAAGACCACTCATACTCATGTGCTCTTAGTTACACCGAAAGATGTCATTAATCTAACTAGAGCTTCTATATTACACAATTTATCAGGGTTGTGAGGTAAAAATAATTGACATTACCATGAAAATGATTATCATAATGATAACCAATGTTTGGTGTTTCTCTTCTCCACATGCATACTTGCTCTAGTTTTTTTCATCCTAGGGGTGCACCTATTTTCTTTTGATCGTCTCTATAGTGCTTTCAAGGAAGGTTTCAACTTTTAGTGGAGTTGTACCTTGTATTTTATTCAAATCAACTCGCACATAGGTCTTTTCAAGGCCTCATCCCTATATCATGTACTGCTTAGGATATATGTGAGTGGCTAGTAATGCAAGTTCTATTTGATGTTATGGGTTTGGTGAGAACCAAACAAACACCATCTTAGATGAACTCTTGATGTAGAAGCATAATAAACCTTTCTAAATACAATTATGTTGAAATGTGGAATCTCCATATTAATACGTCCAATATGGTAGACAAGATGATAAGAACAAATCCTTGTTTCTTTATAAAAAAGGAAAGTATTTGATAGAAAATCTAGTAATAACTAATTGTAATTATGAATTCATGGAGATGTTTCCTCATAAAATCACACCTACCTCAGACCCTTAGTGCATCGACTTCATGTGAAAATATCAATATGCTTTCAATAAACAAAATATGACAGATTTGAATGTGCCTATTCATTAATTTTTTTCAATGCATTCAATTAGGGGATAACTAATTTGATTTCTCTATAAGATATAAAATAATAGCATATATCTATTAAGAGGGAGAAAGAACATTTTTAAATGTGAGATAAACCCTTAATAAAGAGCTATATACTCATAGATGTGAAATTTTCTCATTTGAAAGTCATTATAAAGTAGAGTGTGTAAGTACACAAATTGTTAAATGTATTTAGGAAAGAATCATAAAAATTGACAATGTGTCACTCAAAGTTGACTTTTGTTCAAGTACAATAAAGAATCATAATAAAAAAATAAAATAAAAAAATAAAACCATATATCAAAAGTATTGGATTTTTTCAAAGAATAAAAAGACATAAATGTAAATAACATGATTGAACATTTTCCATTAAAGTTGGACAGTGTAAAGGAAATGTGTTACTGTAAAATCAAAGGAGAAGATTTTTATTGAAAAAATCAATGAAGGGAAAGTTGCAACCGAAAATAATTAAAGAGATCTTGATCTTTCTTTTTGAAAAAGAAAAACATGAAGGAGAATATATCACTAGGATACATCACAATCAATTGTCAATTGGTACGTGTATGAGAAATACTTAAAGTAAAAAGATTCCCTCGATAAAGTTGAAGTTCACCAACTTGTAATAAAAGAGAAGGTGGTTGATTGTATACAACTAAAACACCAAGAAAAAGTAGTGTAACGAAGGTCAATAATGATGAAGAATTAGAAAAGCATAAAGTAAATTTTACTAATGTAATTGTAACTAAAGGTAATGAGATCGATGAAGATGAAGGGCCAATGGGAAGTGAGTGTGTCCAGTGTGAATTAAAATGATTCTAATCGTTTGAAGGTGTTGATTTGCATGAAACACAAGGAAATTAACTTATTTCAAAAATAATAACTTTATGGTTAGTTGAAGTGGTTCAATGGTTAGTTGAAGTGGCTAAAGAAAGCTACTTTACTTTGTACTTTTCAAAGCTGGGATTTGTGAAGAAGAATTATTATTCAAATAAGAAAGAGAGGTTAATTTTTTGTAGGTTTTTTTTTTAAGAAGAAAGAATGGTGTGTTTTTATGAGAATGAAGAAATGAGGTTATCAATTGATATGGGAATGAAGAAATGTTAAGTATGAGTATGAAGTAGTGAATCTAAGTATTCCAATGAAAATGGAAGAGTCATTATCACTTGGGTATGTTCTTGAGTTAATTGTTAATAAACAATACACTATGATTACAATAATAGTGGAATGGGAAAAAAGAAAATGAATATGTTATAGTAAGGAACTATATTTTTTTATCTTATTATTTAAGATAGAATGGAAATGGTAGTCCTCTACTCAAATTTAGTTGTATTAATAGAAGAATATGGCATTCTTTATATAGTTGAATAGTGGAAGATTGCAATGAAGAAAATAGAAAAGAAGCATGAGAATAAGTACTCAAAGGATTGGCTTTGGAAATTTAAGATCGTTTGTATAAATCTCATGGAATTATGGTGGAAGTGGAAGTTCATGGATGTTGATTAATGGTTTGATTGATAGAGAAAGAGTAAGAAGGAGTAAGAAGTCTCAGGAAATAGTGACTATGAATTATTAGGTTTATGTTTTTCAAACAAGGGGAGTTTGATACAGAGCATCATAAACCTTTTCAAATGTAATTTCATTGAAATGTGGAATCTCTAGATTATTATGCTAAATTTAACAGGTAGAGATGATAATAACAAATTTCTATTTTTCAAAGTAAAAGGGAAGGTGTTTGATAGGAGATATGTAGACTTCTTTTTCAACCATTAACAATTGAATGTAATTATAGATGCACCTCATAAACTCTTTGGATCCTTACTACAACAACTTCATGTGGAAATATATATTTGTTTTTAATACCTAAAATGTGGTAAATTTGAACATGTACATTCATTAAGTTTTCAATACATTATGTTAGGGGGATGCTACGTGTAATACATGTTCTATATGGGATATAAAATAATATTTGGTACATGTCAAATGGGAGAGGTAATAAGGTGAAATAAACCCTTTGTAAAGAGCTACTATGCTCATAATTGTGAAATTCTCTTATATTTAAAAATTAAAAGAGGTAATAGGGTGAAATAAACCCTTTGTAAAGAGCTATTATGCTCATAATTGAGAAATTATTTTATATCTAAAAATTAAAAGAGGTAATAGGGTGAAATAAACCCTTTATAAAGAGATACTATGTTTATAATTGTGAAATTCTCTTATATTTAAAAATTAAAAGTACTTGTGGAATGGAGTGCTTCTTAGAGTTAAGATTGTATGTAATGTTGAAGATGTTTTAGCTAGATATGGATACTTCTCCATTCTTGTAGTCAATTTTTTGTGGTATCAATTTGAAGGGTCAATATGTTGACTTGGAGGAATGATTCAAGGTAATTTTTAAATCAATTAAACACTTCATAAAAATACTAATTAACAATGGAGATGGAAAATGAGAAAGATTTAAGCTTTAAAACTTGAGTTCAGTTTGTTATGGTTGTCAAATTAAACTACAAGTTATCAAAGAATTGGGACAAACTGTATTGAGTTAAAGGAACCGAAAATTAGAAAGTTCCTCCTCAAAATATGTATTGGGTTAAAGGAATGGAAAATGAGGAAGTTCCTCCTCAAAATATTAGTGTATAGGGTTGTTTCATATGATCTTTCCCAACTTGAGCCACTAGATTGTAGTTTTGTATAAGATTTTCCTACAAAGCTAATGACATTTAAATATAGAGATGGAAAATGAAAAAATTCCTCTTAAAATTTGTAGTTTAATTGATTGTTTCATATGATGTTTTCTCAACAAATTGAGTTTAATTTTTTTATAGTTGTTAGCTTGAATTGCGGGTTAATAGAGATTTGGGACAAATTGTATTGGGCTGAAAAGATTAAAAACTAGAAAGTCCCTCTTCAAAATATTAGTTCATACTTGGTTGTTTTGTCTAGCTTAAATAATTGAATTGTCATTTTGCATAAGATTTATAAGACTTAAAACAATAGCGATTGAATATAAGATGAATAACATTTAGATATAAGGATGAAATTTTTTAAAATTGTGATTTTGATAATTGTTTATAATAATAATATTTACTTAATATAAATAATTGATAATATATTAAAACAAGATTAGTTCAATAATCACATAAAAATTATTTTAAGACAATTTAAATTCATGTCATATTTTGTTTAATGATATACAAAAGAAAATGGGAAAGACATAATTTAAATATGTATTTTCTAGGCATTAGCTTAACTGAATTGGAAATTCAAGTAGGCATTCAATCAACATGGAACAAAATCAATCGTCCATTTGTCTTCATTCGATTTTCAGACATCCAACAAAAACATGGAGCAAAATCAATGATCGATGCATGCCTATTAGATGCCTTGAATCTTAATGATCCATGCTCGTTGGATGCCCCCGAATCTTAACTGGGCGGGCGGGTACATCGCTTTCGCCCGACATGTTTTGGAAAAGAAAAGAACATATAGGTTAACTGGACCAAGAACTAGCAAGCCCTTGCTCCTGCTTTACAGGTTTCTTATCAAGAAAAAACAAAAGAAAAGCAGGTCCGCTGTTCTAATTCCTTCGAATAACAGTGCTATGTTTTTCACTATTTCACCAACATTCCTTCAGAGCGATCAAATTATTTTAACAATTGGCAACAGTATATTTGGATCCAAACTCTCCTCAGGCAAGTGCAGCAGGAACTGTATCAGTCCCTCAAAAGGCAATTTCAACAAATGATCCTCAAAGTGCCTAAGCAGTGCCAAAACCACTCGGAAAATAGTCTTCAACCAGTGACCCCTCAGACAGCAAACCCTCCCATATCCTATCAGTGAACGGAAAAGGAAAATATGCAGAAAATACAGTCATAAACCACCGGCTTGTTAAGGAAAATGAGTTAATTATATCTCTAGTTAATTACAATGAATTAATTACATCGGTAATTAATTAGTCTCTTTAACGTTACAGGAGTTGGTAAACTTACGTAGCTCATTTGTAACCATATTTATAACTACACATTTTATATGTTTCAATGTTTCATATATTAATATACAGAATACATCAATGTTTCATATATTAATATACAGAACACGGACCCAGCGATATGGAAGATGTTTAACGCAGAGGAAGATGTTTAACACGGAGGCTTTGCGGAGGAGATCGCTGAAGGGTTGACAAATTTGCTTTGGACTGGATTGTTACCTCACTATTAAGGGTGCTACTATGTGAAGGATCTCCTTGGGTATACATCAGATATAAAGCTGCAAGTTGGTATAGTCTAACTTGTATTTGAAACTATTGATTTAGTAGTTTTTCAAGGCAGCAATATACCATCATGGTGGAGCTAGTGGAGGCAGAGAGCCGATACAGAGCGAGTTTGTTGTTACCTCGCCAGCAAGAGCAATTCATATTCCATTAAAAAAAAAAATGAAAATCTGTTAATGGAGGGACGAAGATAAATTTAAGAAAGAAAAAACAAAGAAAATGGTACAATGGATGAGGAAGCCGGTGGAATATGATCTCGAAGTTGTATCAAAGAGGTTGAATCGGAAAACGCATGAGAATGTTGTGTCAAAGAGGTTGAATCGGGAAAAGCAGAAGAAAGCAAAGCTAATCGGAAAAAGCATGAAGAAAGCAAACCTAGTTGCCAGAAGAGAAGACGATAAAGAGCAGATCGTTGAAGTGGAGCAAAGAAGGAAGATACGCAAAGATTGACCCTGAGGCTATGAGAAGCCAATAAGTTGTTGATAAAAAAGAAGGTGCAGAGATTGAATGCAACAAAATTTTGGTTTTTTGAGTCACCATCAAATACAAGAATCAGAAAATGAGATGACTATTCTGAGATATGAAATGTTGTAATAAGCTGTGCATGTTCAGTTGTAAGCTATATCTTAGTGGTTTTTTGGTCCCAAGCTGTATTCCCCACATATTTAGTTAGTCTTCATTGAGTCAGACCTACATCGGTAGATGTGTGATTTGAAAAAGATTAACCAGAGACAGATTTGATGCAACACAGTACACTATCACCAGCTACCAATGCATTCCAATGCAATAGACACTATAGCCAGCTACCAATGCATTTCAATGCAATAGACTTCACACTCCCCCTTAAGAAAAACTTGGTTATGATTCTGAGATTAATATCTCACATTTCCCCTATTAATCGAAGATTCAAATTCTCCGATAAAATCATCAAGTCATACGAGTAGAC
The DNA here is from genome assembly GCA_010110895.2 of Picea sitchensis. Taxonomy (NCBI): domain Eukaryota; kingdom Viridiplantae; phylum Streptophyta; class Pinopsida; order Pinales; family Pinaceae; genus Picea; species Picea sitchensis. Next base: position 207,933 of record SNQJ01S0010448.1, read on the forward strand.
ACCCTTGTATCTACCAAAGTGGACTTCATACCACATTCMTTTACCAAAGTGGACTTAATACCACATTCCTCTAYCAAAGTGGACTTTATACCACATTCCTTTTGGCCAGCGCCTCAAGCTGCTCGAAACCAGGGATAGTTGTGATGTATCATGGTAAGTGCTTCATGCTGCTTGAAACCAATGATACATGCTACACGATCACATATTGACCTATGTAGGCCTGATTCAATCAGGGTTTACTGAACATGGGGAACAAAGTTTGCCTATAACAAAGCTCACAACTTCTTACAAATGGGACCAAAAAAATTATTGGAGTGTCTACTGGGGTGTTGGGTACAACAGAACATGCACCCCCTCAAATTACAACAATTTATTTCTTATGTATTTGTTGATGAATGAAAAAACCAAAAATTTAGTTATATTTTGTTGCATGTCTCTGCCCATCTTTCTTCTTGCGACTTTCATGCAGTTTTTACTGCTCAATATTGCGGAAACTTTGTCCATAAAATGGATTTTTTCTCTTCAATAATGGAAGAGGCAATAATTTTGTTTGTCTTGTGGCCTTCAATCTTCTGTCTTGCAAACTATTCGCCCCATGGCGACTCTTCTTCATTGGAATCTGCTTCTTCGATTCATTGGCTCTCTACGAGCCTAACTAGGAACCTTCTTGCGGCCCTCGATCTTCTGTCTTACAAACTATTCGCTCCATGGCGACTCTTCTTCATTGGAATCTGCTTCTTCGACTGGCTCTCTACGGGCCTAACTGGAATCTGCTTCTTTTGTTCTTTGAAGTTGCTTGACTCTTTGCAAATTTCTTAATATAAGAATCATTACCATGTGTTTTCCTCTTGAATTTACCTCTCTTGGATTTCCATATTCTCTTGGCATTTGTTAGAGTAGCTAATTCTAACAAGCATCCGTATTGAGTTAGCTAAGCTCAATATCTCTTTACATTTCAAATTCCAAAACATGTAAAAATTAAATTCTCATAAACCCTTCATCAACATATTTTCATTTTTTCAAATTTTCCACATAAATATCTCTCCTACATTACTTTTTCACTTCGCTTTGGCATAAATTTTTAATTGTTGACTCACTTCTTAATGTCTCTTTACAAAGCCAAAAATAAATCACACGGCCTTTCAAATTAAAATTTAAAATAGACCACTTTTTTATACAACTTCTTTTAAATTCTGTATAAAAGACTTCATTTTTTTTTTTTTAAATAATGCTTACGGTTCTCAAGAGGGTTCTAATTCGCTCTAAAATTTAGAGCATCATTTCTCAGGCCACTCTGTCTTTCCAATCCTTTTTTAATATATCGTCGAGCACTTGCAATGATGGACGCGCAACCATTTTTCATAGAAGTTTCAAATTCATAAATAAACGAAATTTGAGTCTTTATGAGATCTACCAAAATCGTGGTTGGCTTCTTGGTGAATCAAATCTTCCCGTGGCTGGCTTCCTGGTGACAACCTCCGACTGTCGGCTCCATAACATGCCTTGCAAAATTCAACAAGCAATCGACTTTGGCTCTCTCTGCGCATTTTTCTTAGCGCGTGAAACCCACATACTTTGCCTGCACGGAATTCCAAACGATTTTTTAATTCAGGAATTTACCGGCTTCATATCTTTTGTGTTAACAGTGATTGCTCTTTATCACTGACTTTATGTAACATCAGTTTCAAGATCGATTCCTGAAATTTCTTAGTGACTCCAAGGTAATTCGGTCAATCTAACGAACGACTCTCTTCCACCAAACCTTCACGCCCTCTCCTCGGGCGACACAACAGACCTTTGTCGGCCTTCAGCTCATGGGAGCCTTCCTCGGCATGCGAAGGTTGTCCGCTTGTGTCCTCTCTCCCAGAAGGCTGTTGTTCGTAAGGGCTGAATACCCCGCTGATTGAAAGGCTGCTACGTAAGGCTGAATATTATTGTTTTTTCAAAAGATTTTTATCTATTTTTTCTGCCAACTATCTTGTTGTTCAAATGCTACCCAACTATCTTGCTGTAGATTGTTGTTCAAACTCATTTTTCATCAAAGTATTTCGAGTTTGGTTCTTTGCTATTTGAAAAGTGATTTTATACCATTGGGGTTTTTGGAGTTATACTTCATTGTGGCTGGTATTTTGGAATTAGAAAAATAATGTCAAGTTCTTGGTCAATTCAAGCACCAACTTTGGTTGGTTTCAATTATGTTTTTTGGAGTGAGAAGGTGAAAGTCATTTTGCAAGGTTAGGGATGTTTGGATTGTGTCGAAACAGGGTTCATAGAATCTGATGCAAATGTTGTTGCAGTTATGACTGTTGTTCAAAGAAAAACATTAGAAGAACTTAAGCAAAAAGAAGGAAAAGCCAAATCATATATTTTAGTTTCATTAGATGATTCTATATTTCCTAAAATTATTGGTGCCAAGGCTGCTAAAGAAGCATGGGATATTTTTAAGTTAGCTTATAAGGGTAATGATAAAGTGAAAATTGTAAGACTTCAAACCTTTAGAACTCAATTTGAAACCCTCAAGATGAGTGAATCAAAAAGTGTTGATCAGTTTATGACTAAAGTGATGGGTATTATTAATCAACTTAGGATTAATGGAGAAAAAGAACTCACAGACCATAGAGTTGTTGAAAAAGTTCTTAGAAGTTTACCTAAGAAATTTGAAATGGTAGTTACTGCTCTTCTTGAGTCGAAAGATCTAACTAATTTTTCTATAGAAGAATTGACTGGTTCATTGTTATCTCATGAAGCAAGGATGACCTTGGATCTTGGTACTTTAGAACATGCATTTCAGACTAAAGTGTCCATGGACAGAGGCAAAGGCAGATGTTTTCATGGACGTGGTCGAGGACGTGGTAGAGGACGTTCTCAAACAAGAGATCAATCTGAACAAACAAAAGACCAGTTAGAGCAGTCAAGATCGTCTTCACAAGATCGTGGTCAGAGATGGACAAGTAAATTAGTAATCCAATGTCGTTATTGTAAAAAGTTGGGTCATCATATATATTAATGTCATAAGTTGTAGTTTAGAAATAAAGCTCTGATACCATGAAAAAGATTAAGCAGAGACAGATTTGATGCAACATGGTACACTATTGATGTGTATTCTATTAATATGAACATGTATAGTTACACAATATGGTTAGAAGACGTTAAGGAGTTACCAACTCCTGTAACGGTACACTAACTAACTAACTAGTTAAGGATGTAATTAGGTGTTTTCCTTAACATGATTATGTAACCTGTATTCCTAGTTTTGAGCAGCTACATCAAGTTGTGAAATAAACCATTTGGACAGGTACCAAGGTGTTAAATCTACTCTTATGCTAACTTATGTTGAGAAGTTGGGGAATGTGAGATGTGGTGTAACACATTTATAACCATATTCATATTAATACACAAAACACATCAATGTGTTGTGATGTGTTGCATCAATTTTGTATCTGCCTATATTCTGACATCGTTGGCATACATGCAGGGTGGGTGAAGGCTATCCACCATGAAGCAACCCAATGATTGGGAGGCTGCTGCATGATGTATTAATTGAATGATATGTATGCCCATCCACCATGCAGATTATGCATGAATAAACTCATAATTTCATCTCGGCGGTTCATTGTTCCATCACCCAACACTATCATCCCGTCAACCTGGCGTTGTTGTTGTCGTCGTTAGCACCACTTCCAAGTTATGGCGGACGATCAAATGGTCAAGCGATATAAATTTGAATTTGAAATTAGTATAGAGGTGGGCTTTATCTGAAATAGAATGGAGGGAACACGATTTTAGAGGGTCACGCAGTTTCATCCCACATTCTTCCTGTTTCTGGCAGCTCCGAGCACCACCAGTGTTGTGTGGGAAGCCATCTCTGGTACTTTCGGCCCTACCTCAAAAATACCATATTTCCTAACTCTCTTTCTTTTTCATCTATGGTGAGTTCTTAACTACTTATTGCAGTTGGCATCTTGAATTTCATGGGGACGGATTGCCCATTGAGGTTGTTGTTTTTTGTTCAAATAAGTTGTTCTCATAATATTTTTTGTTTTATGTTTAACTTTCGTGGAGGCTCTTCAGTCCTTACTGGGGCTGTATTTTTGTTTTTCTTTTGAATATTTTGTTTTCTATTTGACAGATTTTCCGTAGCATGATGGGCATCCGCCTTCCCAATGACTGTCGTGGCAATTTCTTCAATCAGATACACTGATGAAGAGCAAAGTTCTATATCCAAAATAATGGCCATCGTTTTCTCTGTTATCTCAATGACTGTTGTCAACGACGTTCTTGTCATAGCAACTATTATCCATTATTTCCTGTATGGACACAGAGTCATTCCTCTTTGGCAATGCCTCTGTTCAGCCAACAAGAAGAGAAATCTATGCAAAATCATCTACCATCGGATGTTCGGGATTCCAAATTCTTTGTTCAAGCGATAATATTATCTAAATTTAAAATCCAATATTTTTATTTGAGACTGCACAAACTTTAAAACCATATAATAAAAGTGTGAGACTGCATAAACTTTAAGAAAAGTTTTTTAAATTACATCATATTTTTTATTTGAAAATATAAGGAAGTTTTTTTTTAAAACCATATAAGAAAAGTTTTAAAATTACTTGATATTTTTTATTTGAAGATATAAGGAGTTTTTATTTGAAGATATAAGGAGCCTTCATTTTCTTCTTTGCTTATAAGATATACAGTATAGTAATAAATCTGTGTAGTAATAAATCTGATGTTTTGTAGTTTTACTTTCAATGCGTGCTCTTTGAGAGTTATAGAGGGTGAATCCATTAAAGCAGGCTTGTATCATTTCCATGGGTGGGGTGGAGTTAACATGTTATATCAATAATTTGTGATTCATGTAAGAGATAATTGTTTTGATAACATATATTTTTTTATAAATAATATTTTTAACTATTTTAACGTATATCTCTTTATAATATATTTGGGTTAAAATCATTTAAACTCATGAAATTCACATATCATATTAATAATTTGGGATTCATCTTCGAGACAATTGTACTCATAACATATATTATTTTATAAATAATACTTTTAACTATTATAACATATATTTCTTTATAAATAATATTTTTATCTATTATAAATTATATATAAATAATAATGTTAATTAGTGACATCAAATCAACTAACATGACCTAAAAAAATGTGAAGGGATTATTACCAAAATCATATTAAGGTATTGAACAACTGAATTGTATATTAATTAAGGAAATGTTTATTAAGTGTGAAATACTTGCTTTGTATAAAAAGTTAAAATGTTTTGAGAATGTGATAAAATTTGTTGTTTTGTATAAGTAATTAATGTGTTTTGAGAATGTAATAAAATTTTGAGCATTGATATAGTATGGCATGTTGTTCTAGTAATGATTTAACCATATATTCAAACAAATTTTCCTAAGAACTTGAAAACTTTAAAAAACATTAAGCATTGTTGAATGAATCTATATTTACTACTAACTTATTCTTGATGCTTTATTAGTCATGGAATTTTGATAACATTTCCACATTCTCTTACTACTACTAGATTGTATCCTCTTAAACTCTATAGACCCAATAGACACTCTAGCAATTGAATGGGTTGTGGAGTTGATTCTTTTACTAGACCTGCGACAACCTGTCAAAGGGGTACACACCCAGCCAAGGGGTTTCACTTTGTTGACCAATATCTCATTATGTTGATACACATAGAATGATAATATTGACTTTCTTATCTCTTTACACATACACATTCATACTTAAGGATAAAAAATCTAAATTAGTCATTCCATCATATGGATGTTAATATATTGATTGATATTTCCCTAAAATTAAAATGAAATCACATACTCAAACTTAAGGTAAAAAATCATAAATGTTAGATACCTTATACCTCCCAAAATTTTAAAAGTCAATAAAATAATCACAAAGATAAACATATACATAACAAAACTAAAATATCATAAATTGAAAATGATTGAACTAATATCATTTTGATAGTTGGAATGATTTTTATTCACAAGTCAATATAAAAGCATCCACAAGATATTTTACCATCTTATTTTTTCTTTATTTTTCACTGTTTTAATGCTTAAAATTTTCTTAACAACTATCATTACTCTAGATTTGAACAAGTATAAAATAACTTATCAAAATAAGTAAGATATTTTACCATCTTATTTTTTCTTTATTTTTTATTTTGCATTGTCTTAATACTTAAAATTTTCCAAACAAATGTGAATGCTCTAGATTTTAAGAAGCATCAAGCAACTTAAAAATATCATATTTATTAAAATAAAAACACATTTATTTATGATGAATGGTGTGATTCATCATCTTACCTTATAAACATGACATAATGATTGCATCCACTTATACCCATGTAAGAGTGTTGATGTAATTTTTCCTAACATTTAATTTATGGAGATGAGATGATGATTTCATTACCTTATATCTATTTAAGTATGTTCATGTAATGTTACGGTTGATTTCCACGTTGTGTTTATTAGATATATTGGAAGTTTAGATATCATCACATTATAAAAGTATAATTTAGGGGTTTACTTAATTAGTGTTAGTTAAAGTGTAAATTTAAGAATAAACATGTTAAAAAGTAAAGATGTTGTGTGGGTATCTTTATTATCATAATAATTAATGAGCACACGTTTAGATCATCATTGCAATACATCTTACAATACAATACAATACATCTTACAATACTTTTAGATGTTGTATGATGAACCATACAATACATCTTACAATGGTGAATTGCTTGATTACAAATGAGTTTAAACCTTTCTCATATAGAGGCTTGCTTTCTTCAATTGAAACTCCAAGTGTGGGACCACAACCTATGAATCTCCACATAAATCAACCAATATGTCAAGGTAGATATACCCCATGTGGACCTAGTTGGCATCATCAGTCACCCCTATTTGGTCAAAACCCTTAGTTAGTTAACCCAATCAACGACTACCTTAGTGGGTTGACCTAGTCAATAACTACTAGGTTGGAATGTTGAGTATTTGTAAACCCATTGTAGCTACTAATTGGGTTGACCCACTAAGTTCATTGTTGATTGGGTTAACTAACTAAGCGTGTTGACCAAATAGGGGTGACTAATGATGCAAACTAGGTCAACATGGGGCATATGTACCTTGAATCATTGAGTGTCTTAACTTATGTGGACATTTGTGGGTTGTGGTCCCACACTTGGGGTTTTGATTGAAGAACCAAAATCTATATTTTGAATATGTTTTAACCTCATTTGTAATCAAGAAATTCCTCTTGATATTCTAGTTTTCAATAGTGAAACCATATTTCATAATAGAATTATAGTTTTGACAAACTAATGTCTCATTATCCTTACCACGGGTAATTTTTGTGGTTTATTCTAAGATCCAATTATGAAATGTGAAATAACTAGTATGTTTATTATGCACCCTAAGTTGCAAATAGTCACTTGAAAGGGTCATTTTAAAGGTTGTTTTAGATCCTATTGAATTACCAACCTGTCCAAATATATAATATTTTCTATATGTTTTGGTTCCAATTTTTTGCTTCAATCATAATTTTTTTATTATAAAGCGATGTGTGTTTGGTGAGCTCTGGCTCATGTAGCCACAATATTATTTAATTATAATTGGAATGCTATCCCCTATTGTTAAAACACTTATTATCTTATTAATTAAGATGAAAAATTGTTTCATCTCTTAGTTTAATTTAAATTCCATTTTAACACCGCATAAATTTAACATGTGTATTTAAATATTAAGGTACCACAGTAAGATTCTACTTACCAAATTTTTGCTTTATATTTTTTATAAAACTTTCATTTGTTATTTTATTAAAAATGAATTAGTACATTTATCAAAATAGTTAGCGAGTGTGTGGGTTCATGAAGGGTGTGACACACCCAAAAGACATGGCATTTCACACAAGTGACCCTTGGTTCCACCTATAGGGATCACAACCAAAGGAGGCATAGAAGATTGGCAATGATATTTGGAGAACAAGTTTGAAGCCGATGAATGAGAGTGGCTGCCAATATATGGAAGACAAGTAGCCAAGGATGGGATACTCTGGGAGATTTTAGAATCGAGGAAGCATAAGTGTTAGCCAACACACACAAATGCATCTTGGCGTTTATGGATGTTGACTTATATGCCATATGAATGCTTACACATATTCCCATAGTTCCAAGCAACATTAGTTCAGTGATAGTTCGAGAGAGTCCTGGATTCTAGGAATAGTTCCACATGTCATAGTTCGGAGGGCGTAGTTCCATAGGTCCTGGTTCTGTAGGGTGTAGTTCCACAGTTCACAATTCCGCAGGTCATAGTTCAGGAGAGTAATTCCCACGGAGTCATAGTTCAAGGAGCATAGTTCTAGGGGCATAGTTCTACAGATCCCCTTAGTTCCGGAGGGCATAGTTCCACCGGCATACTTCCTGGGTCCCGCGATTCCCATGGGGCATGGTTCCAAGGGACCCAGCCCTGGATTCTAGAGTAGTTTCACAATTCATAGTTCAGTGATTCCATGAGCCATAGCTTCCAAAGTAGTTTCAAAGGCATGGTTCCATGGGTCCTTAGTTCCAATGGAGAGGGCATAGTTCCACATGTCATTGTTCCAAAGAGGCATAGTTCTAAGTCCCATAGTTCAGGAGTAGTTCTAGGCAGCCCAGGTTACAAAGGTCATAGTTCGGAGGGTGCTGGTTCACAGTAGTCCCTAAAGTTGCACTTATTTGTGAAAGGGGCAAGCTAGGGCATCATCGAGTTGTTGCAAAAGTGTTTTTAGGGTTTTTATGATTTGGTTTTAATAGAATTGGTTGAAAATGGCTCGAGATTACAACATAACATGAAAATCAAGATCGAAACATAGCATATCCTAGTTGAATAATAAGTAGACACATAGATGTATTAAACCAATAATAAAAAGAGAAGATGAAGACTTCAATTTTTCAACTTCACATGATTCTTGATAAATGTAAATAAACAAGACTATCAGCTTGATATCTCAAAACTTGAAAATTATCTCTGATGGAATTTTGATTGTTATGGAAAATTAACAATCAAGAATAAAAAGCATTGCAATCTGAATAAAGAATTCAAGCATGAAGAAGGAATAATAGAGTAGAAGAAAGAGGGTCTAACCATCCATACGCCTTTTCTATTAAGTGTCAAATTGAACATAAATGTCTTTTACAATGAGCTTCACAAAAGGTCCCCTGGATCTCCAATTTTCCCCCTCTTCCTCTCATTCTATAGAGTTTATATAGAAACAATGCATAATTATCAAGATCCAAAAGAAATGGATATGAAAACCTCTTCATCTATATTTAGTTTCTTGTTTAAATTAATCAAGGAGAAGATCCAATCTGATCAATTAGTAAGTGGCTTGTCTGGCTGTTGTCCATGAGATTTTTGGAAAACAAATTTGTGGTAAATTCTGAAAAATAGGGTCCAGCAATCTCTTAGGTATCTCTTAAATGGTGATGGTTGTTGGCTGAAACTAAGGTTTTTGTGAGGGGCATGTTCCCAAAAAAAAGCCTCTTTTGGTTTCATCAAATTCATCTCGATATGTTCTGCAACCTCTCTTTGAAAGGAAAAAACCTCTTTTGGTTTCATCAAATTCATCTCCAGCTGTTCTGCAACCTCTCTTTAAGAAAAATACTAAAACAAGTAAAAATAATAGAGTATTTCCTGTAGCTTTATCAAAAAATTAGTCCTCAAAGATCAATTCAAATCTCTTAAATGGTGATAGCTGTGTAAAAAATCAAAGAGGTTTTTGTGAAGGGGCATGTTCCCAACAAAAATGTCTTTTGGTTTCATCAAATTTATATCCAGTTGTTCTGCAACCTCTCTTGAAGAAAAAGACTAAAACATGTAAAAATAACAGAGTATTTCCTGTAGTTTTATCAAAAAATTAGCCCTCAAAGATCAATTCGAATATCTGAAAATGTGATTGTTGTGTAAAAACTGAGAGAGGTTTTTGTGAAGAGGCATGTTCCCAACAAAAACCTCTTTTGGTTTCAACAAATTCCTCTCCAACTGTTCTGTAACCTCTCTTGAATATAAAGACTATAACAGGTAAAAAACATAGTATTTCCTGTAGCTTTTCTGGTTCTTCTTTTAATGATTCTTTATGTACTGGGGACATTCTTGTATTTCGTTTGATATCTATTTTTGCATCTTTAGAATGTTCTTCTATCACTATGACATCTTCTCTTTTGATTGAAGAATCGAACATGGCTTTGGGCCTTAGCCTGTACTTGTTGGTGACTCTTGTAGAGTTCCTCCTAGGGTATTGAAGCATAGGCACACATTTCTCCTTTTTCCTTTTAACAAAAACATTCTTCTTTAATCTCGAACTGGCATGTGCTCTTCTTCCTTCATAAAATCTTTCACTCGAGATGTTGCTTAGAAATGTTTATTTAGATTGATCAAATCCTTCGATGAAATTTTCAATGTTTAACTGTTGGATTTGTATGTTGAATTGATGGGGTCTATTGTTGGCTAGAAGATTATTGTTGTCAAGTGTCATTTAGCTACTCTTTGATCTTGAGGCTACTGATTATATGCCTGAAAATATGACATTATCCCTCAAAATCTGCCTCGAAATTTGGAGTTGATCATTGCTTGTTGATCTCCTGGAAATACATTGACTTGCTACTTTCATATCACTAATTAATTTGATCACTTCATAGTCATAAGAAAATCCTTTGTCCAGGATTCTGGAATGAAGTTTAACATCGATCCTCAAAGTATAAAATTTGACTGGACCCTCTCATTCTGCTTTCATATTGTATTTCATCATAGCATGAATATATGGCTTCCAAAACCATAACCCATAGCAATTATATTCCCATGTTTCGAACAATTAATTGAGAAGTAGTTTCTTTTACCTTGCTATGTTCATGCATTTATGGATTTTCCCCTTTGAATTTGATAAAATCCTTTGAAATCTGGGAATAACTTTCTAACTTTTCAATACTATCTGAAGTACTAAACTCTACAACAACTTGAGAGATAAGTGTTTATAGTGTTGGACAATAGCCAATTTGTTTGTTTCACTATTCATGGCAATCTTGGTAAAAATGTTAAGTGCAAGTACAAGTGCACCTGGGCGTTCAGGCATAGGCTTTAGCAATTCTTCCAATATAGGTTTTGATTTTACGAGCAGTTGCACCAACTCAAATTTCATTGACCATGAACTTGGAGCTCCTGCGCTCTACCAGAATATTTAAAATCAATCCAAACAAATCCACCGCTCTGGTGAATTTCCTTCTTATGGCCCTCTTGGTAATTGACTGAAAACACTTCTTTCTTATCGACTAGACTCAAAGATGCTCTCTTCGTGGCATGAACTAAGTGTTACATTCAATCCCTCTTGAATACCTAGAAATTATTCTGACACCTGGAAGAAACATTAACAACATATGGTCTCTTCTTCCATGTGACTCAGTGCTCAACAAAAACTATCTTGTGCATTGCTTGTTTGACTATGTGTTAGGGTTTAAAGATTGCATGAGCCAGCTCCAAGGATTCTGTAACTAGCACCCTCGGGTTCCGAATTTTCCACCTGCAATCTGTTAGTGTATAACGTTCCTCTGAGCAAATACCTGCACCTAAATTCAACAAAATCAGACAAGTATAATATAATGATCATTGAGAATTAGGTGATTTTAAAATGAGATCTTCGTGGGTACAAAGCAATCGGGTTATGAAACGGTTTGAATCAGTAAATGATTCCAGGCTACTATGGACACATATGAACTCTCATACCACGATTCATGTCATCATAATGAAATCTAGATGACAAGCGCGTATCAAGGCATGATTAATTTGGCACTACGGGAATAGCCTTATTCCCATAGTGCTATTAATGACTTAGCAAAATTTGAATTTATGAAGTTCAAACAGACATATAAGGTGACACCTCATTTAAAACCATGTCTTTCAATTTCAAACTTGAATAAACTATTCAAAAATTGAAATGAAAACCATAAGACACTAAAAACAAAGATCGAAATCAACTGGAAACAGAAATTGAAGTGTAGGTAAGAAGGGTTTCTCACTAAACCAAGACAAAATTAGAGACTAACAGTTCCACAGGGCGTAGTTCCAGAGGTCACAATTCCACAGGTCATAGTTCTAGAGGGACTAGTTCTAGAGAGCGTAGTTCCACAGGTCATAGTTCTAGAGGGCATAGTTCCAGAGGTCATAGTTCCAAAGGGCATGTATCCAGAGGGCATAGTTCCAAAGGTCATAGTTCCAGAGGTGTAGTTCCAGAGGGCGTAGTTCCAAAGGGCATAGTTCCAGAGGTCATAGTTCCATAGGGCGTAGTTCCACAGGTCATAGGTCCAAAGGGCGTAGTTCTAGAGGGCATAGCTCCAAAGTTCATAGTTCCAGAGGGAGTAGTTCCACAAGTCATAGTTCCAAAGGGTGTATTTTCATAGGGCGTAGTTCCAGAGGTCATAGTTTCAGAGGGCGTAGTTACATAGGTCATAGTACCAGAGGCATAGTTCGAGAGGGTGTAGTTACATAGGTCATAGTTCCAAAGGGCATAGTTCTAGAGGGTGTAGTTCCAGAGGTCATAGTTCCACATGGCGTAGTTCCATAGTTCATACTTCCACATGTCACAATTCCACAGGTCATAGTTCCAGAGGGTGTAGTTCCATAGGTCATAGTTCCAAAGGGCGTAGTTCCAAAGGGCATAGTTCCAAAGGTCATAGTTCTAGAGGGAATAGTTCCAGAGAGCATAGTTCCAGAGGTCACAATTCCACAGGTCATAGTTCCAGAGGGACTAGTTCTAGAGGGCGGAGTTCCACAAGTCATAGTTCCAGAGGGCGTAGTTCCATAGATCATAGATCCAAAGGGAGTATATTTAGAGGGCGTAGCTCCAGAGGTCATAGTTCAAGAGGCGTAGTTACATAGGGTGTAGTTCCAAAGTTCATAGTTCCAAAGGGCGTAGTTCCAGAGGGCGTAGCTCCACAGGTCATAGTTCCAAAGGGCATAGTTAAAGAGGGCATAGTTCCATAGGTCATAGTTCTAGAGGGCGTAGTTCCATAGGTCATAGTTCTAAAGGGCGTAGTTCCAGAGGGCATAGTTGCAGAGGTCATAGTACCAGAGGGCATAGTTCCACAAGTCATAGTTCCACAAGTCACAATTCCACAGGTCATAGATCGAGAGGGCCTTGTTCTAGAGGGCATAGTTCCAGAGTTCATAGATCCAGAGGGCGTAGTTCCAGAGGTCATAGTTCCAAAGGGCGTAGATCCAGAGGGCGTAGTTCCAGAGGTCATAGTTCTAGAGGCGTAGTTCTAGGGGGCGTAGTTCCACATGTCATAGTTCCAAAGGGCATAGTTCCAGAGGGTGTAGTTCCATAGGTCATAGTTCCAGAGGGCATAGTTCCATAGGTCATAGTTCTAGAGGGCGTAGTTCTAGAGGGTGTAGTTCCAGAGGTCATAGTTCCATAGGGCATAGTTCCATAGGTCATAGTTCCAAAGGGCATAGTTCCAGAGGGCGTAGTTCCAGAGGTCATAGTTCCAGAGAGTGTAGTTCCACAGGGCATAGTTCCAGAGGGCGTAGTTCCATAGGTCATAGTTCCAAAGGGCATAGTTCCAGAGGGCGTAGTTCTAGAGGTCATAATTCCAGAGGGCGTAGTTCCATAGGTCATACTTCTACATGTCACAATTCCACAAGTCATAATTACAAAGGGCGTAGTTCCAGAGGTCATAGTTTCACAGGGTGTAGTTCCACACGGTGTAGTTCCAGAGGTCACAATTCCACAGATCATAGTTACAAAGGGACTAGTTCTAGAGGGCGTAGTTCTAGAGGTCATAGATCCAGAGGGCATAGTTCCAGAGGTCATAGTTCCAAAGGGCGTAGTT
>SNQJ01S0010448.1:221827-242420 GCA_010110895.2 Picea sitchensis
CAATACCATCGGCTTTTATCCCAGCAGTGAAAAATTCGAACTGCCTTTGTACAGTGTAGGAATGAGTATCAGTGAAAACTAGATTGTGGGTCCGGTATGATTTGGAGCAGATATTAAAGTTGGGGTTTTGAACAAAGAATTTGGAATCCCAAACATCCAATGGTAGACAAGTGATTTTGCATAGCTTTCTCTTCTTGTTGCCTGAACAGAGGAATGACTTTGTGTCCATACAGGAAATAGTAGATAACAGTTGCTATGACAAGAACGCCGCCGACAACGGTCATTGAGATAATGGAGAAAACGATGGCCATTATTTTGGATATAGAACTTTGCTCTTCATCAGTGTGTCTGATTGAAGCAATTGCCAAGGCAGTCATTGGGAAGGCGGATGCTCACCATGCTACGGAAAATCTGTCAAAGAGAAAACAGAATATTCAAAAGAGAAACAAAAATACAGCCCCGGTAAGGACTGAAAAGCCTCCACGAAAGTTAAACATAAGACAAAATCTATGTAGATTTTACCTAGATCCCCCAAAAAATATTATGAAAACAACTTATTTGAACAAACAACAACAACCTCAATGGTCACTCCGTCGGCATGAAATTCAAGATGCCAGCTGCAATAAGTAGTTGCAATAAGTAGTTAAGAACTCACCATAGATGCAAAAGAAAGAGAGATAGGAAATATGTTATTTTTGAGGTAGGGCCGAAGTACCAGAGATAGCTTCCCACGCAACACAGGCGGTGTTCGGAGCTGCCAGAAACAGGAAGAATGTGGGATGAAACTGCGTGACCCTCTAAAATCGCGTTCCCCCATTCAATTTCAAATAAAGCCCGCCTCTATACTAAGTTCAAATTCAAATTTATATCGCCTGACCATTCAATCGTCCGCCATAACTTGGAAGTGGTGTTAACTACGACAACAACGCCAGGTTGACTGGATGACAGCGTCGGGTGATAGGACAATGAACTGCCGGAGATGAAGTTCCGAGTTTTTTCATGCATAATCCGCATGGTGGATGGGCATACATATCATTCAATTAATACACCATGCAGCAGCCTCCCAATCATTGGGCTGCTGCATTGGAGGCTGCTGCATTGTGGATATCCAGGCAGCTTTTCATTAACCAGCGTTTCAAACTCATTCAGGTAAGCCTTCCAAATACAAACCCGGCATTGGCATATTCACAGTTCTACACACAGGAATGCATAAATACAGAGAAAGACTTAAAACTGAAACACCGATTCATTGCATTGATGAGAAAACACACACATATATATACATATACAGACTTCGAATGATCATATATATATATATATATATATATATATATACTTTGAATGATCTAGAGTGTTGAGAAATATCTAACGCTCTTGGAGGTTCCTGGTCACTCGATCAATCTTTTAGATTATCTAGTCAACTATCTAGAAGTTTCTTACCTACCAGACTTATCTAGAAGTTTATCACTCACCACATTAAGTTTCTTAATTACTAGTTCCAACAGTGCCGCCATAACCCAAAAGGCTTCTTCCTCGTTCATGTGAAGTAGAATCATGCCAGCGATGATATTCATCCCGTGTATAACCCACATCTCTGTCATACACAGCATATGCCTTCAACAAATTGTGCAGAGATCTCTGTCCGGGCCCGTCTATCATTTGGCATAATTCTTGTGATGGCAAAGTGCGATGGATGTCTTTCACGATAAGCATCTCTGATGAATCGGACGTTTCAGTGGATAGGAGGAGTTGGTAAATTCCAGGGTTGGCCAACAGAAGTTCCCGCCCACCTGAAATGAGTTGCCAAAGGTTACCCCTGAAACTCATCTGGATAGCCATCTCTGATACGCCTCTTAAGCTGGAGCGTAACGATGTCCATGAATCCAACTTCAAACATCATAGCTTATTAAATCAAGCTGAGAGCAACCAAAACTAATAACCAATTTCAGTAACAATTCACAGTATGTTGAGGTATATATAGCCCATTCTCCCGCTTAAAAATAGAAAATGTTAAGATTAAAAAAGCTATAATTAATATAAAAATAGCAGAATGTCAAAACAAGCACAATGTCTGATAGGGTATATACAGATAAGGCCATTCATATGAATACAAAAATAGCAGAATCTCCTAGAATTAACACTCAAAACAAGCGTATACATAGCCCGTTATGATGAATAGTTTAAAAATAGAAAAGCGTCCTAGAAAAAGCTAGGAATGCAAAATCTCAAAACAACCCTGGAGCGGGTAAATTTCCGGCAGCGCTTTTCAGTCTTTTCTGCTCGCCTTCTGGTCCGGTTGTTTAAGCATACATTTATCTGAGAGTGCTGCTGTGTAATGTTGTGATCGGTGTAATTAAAATGGGGAAGACTATTCCAACAATTCGTTTTTCCTACTATGCGTTTCTCCGACAATCAAAGAAATTCGATTCATCAGTGCAGAGTATGGCGGGGGGCAGATTTGGAGACGAATGGGAATTTTCCACCCAAAACCACTTAACGATTTATGTAAAGTGAATTCTGAAGAAGCCATGTGGAAGGAGAACCACCTGGTTTCTGAAATGAAATTAGCATACTCAAAATTGTAACTGGCCATCTGATCCATGAATAAAGAATTATAGAGTTGCTCCATGATTCCTGTCTCTGTAAAAAGGATTTGTTCTTTGTATGTGTAAGTTTTCTTTCATGGTGTTCACTTTGATCTGCTGTTTTGTCACTCTGCATCAGGGACAAATTCATTTTAAAATCTCTCAAGCGTAGTAGTTATAATTCTGCATGCTTCTTGTACGACGATCAAAATCCTATGATGATCCGCGAGGCTTATGTCCGGGAAGACGTAGAAATCAGACAAGACGTCAATGGAGGCGTTTCACTACTACCTTCCAACTGCCAAAAAGCATCGAGCTCCAGCCTATTCAATAACTATGCTATCTCAAAAGCATGAAGCTCCAGCCTCCTATTCAGCACTTTGCACCTGATATCTGCAGAATAATGTATATGCTGTCTTTATACCAGATTCTTTGTATAATTTAATTTTATCATAAAAAAATTTAAGGATATAAACCTAAAGTATCAGACCTGCCATCTCCAAGGGTTGAATTCCACAACATTCTTATATAAAGAGATTCATCTAAAAGCACCCCTGTTGACATGGGAAACACCTTCCACCCTGCAGGGATTTGGAATTCTAAAACGAAAACTGAATCAGAATATAATCATCTCTTCATTCCTAAAAAAACATATAAACTGAACGAGATCATGAATATAGTCATTGAATATCATTTAAAAAAAAGGGCTATGATCTAGGAATAATACCTTTGAATTTGATGTCCTTCAATGCTTTCCTATGAACAAATTTGACAACGTTTCCATAGCCTTGTTGATAAACTAAAACTCATAATTTGAACATAACATCCTTCTATACACTATCTCTTTAAAGTGATCTATCTATCTCTTGGGTAAGGATATAGTTTTTAAGTCTCTAGATCATCTTACATGGTAAAAATCGGTAAGGATCTAGTTTTTAAGTCTCTAGATCATTTTACATTGTAAAAATCACCTGGTGTATTCACTTCTGACCAATGTATTTACCGGCCAATCATAATTCAATTCATTTTTCATATATTGCATAAATAACAATAATGAGTAAACTAACTCTCATTAATCATTAATTTATGGATACAATTAACCATAATAATAAAAAAAAGGACGGAAACGGCTATCTTATCAACTCTCGTACTTACTTTTCAATACCACGAATGCAATTTATCCAAATTTTCAAATTATTTTTGGACTAAAACTTATTTCAATTTGGTTTAACATTAAAATGCAATTATGAAAAACCAAAATATAGCAATGTGTATATTTATTTTCACACTACAATTATGAAAAAACAAAATATAGCAATGTGTCTATTTATTTTAAACTTACATGTTGTGTAAATGTCATCTGATTATAACGACCCGAGTCCAACTGATCAATATGGTCAGCCTTCAAAACTCCAAAAGGAGCTATGTCTTCCAGAGTGAGGATTTATAACATAATAACTCAAATATAATTAGAATATTCTTGGAAGTTATAATATTTCAACACTCCACTTTAACGAGAAGAGTATTCTATTGACATAACTCAATACAACATCATTAGGAGATCATCAGCATATGGAACATTGACTATCATATCTACAAATCATCGGAATCTTTTTCTCATCATCAATATCATCATGGTTCACAGCAAGGAGATGGAATAGCATCATCATCTCATGGAGCTGGAGTAGCATCATCATCATCATCGTTCATCAGCCTTCAATGTTAAAAACTCTAATCATAGTTTGTTAGTTTACCTAACTGTTATACAGTTACATGACAGTTATGGTATTTTTGTATTATATACATACGTCTATGTATATGATTATTTGTTCATTAATGAATATAGAGTATGCCTTTTCTGTTCATCATGGTTTCTTGATTACTTGAGTTATTTCTATTATGTTTCTGTTGTTTTCTTCATTATGAATCTAAAAGAGGTATCAGAGCAGTTCTGAGGCTCACTTCATCACTGAAGGGCCCAGGGTCTTGGAAATTTGAAAGCAGCTTCGTGTTTGAGTTGAACCCGTGGAGAAGAAAAATGTGAAGAGGCATATCCAAAGAAAATTTTGGTTGTTGGTTCGTGTTTCTGGTCATTTCGTGCACAGTGAAGAATGCAGAGAAAGAGCCGTGGATTTAGTGAAATGGTGGTCTGTCTATTTGCGACTCGAATCCACAGAGAAAAAATGGTTTGGGTTCGTCCGTAGAGGTAAGAGACCATCCCGTGTGTTGTCCGAGAGCAAGCCAGAAACTATGAGAGAAAGTCAAAAACGTTGCAAGGGATTCGTTTCCTTTGAAAACCGAGACCCATTCCGAGACTAAACTAAAATGTATGGATAATAGCTCTCTGGTAACAGAGTATTTGTTTATGTTGTTTAAATAAACAAACGCTTGGTTTCTTCATCGATTTGGAATGAAATTGTTTATATATGCATGGAATAAATGGTAAATGCGTCAGCTTGGGATTAAGGGGATTAAGGATGAATTGTATGTGTCCGTTATGAATGGTAGTAGAGAAACGTAGTGAGAGAATGCACCAAATGAGCAAAAGACCAGCTCTACATTCATTTGATTGAGTGGGAGAACGGAACCAACGATTAGAAAGAGGATTTACAATGTGAAGGTAATACGTATTGATACTCTTTAAAAAAAAAAATGATGTTCCCTTCTCATATATGCAATGAGAACAATAAATATTAAAAGTTTTTGGTTAGTTGGCAAGAGAGTTGATCTCATTGTGAAATCCCTGGAAGTATGGATGCATGCTACTGTGGATCTATAAAGGTTGTGAAAGAGCTAAGACGTAAGGACATGTTGTTAGCCAGTATGAAAGGACATGAGGACATGTTGCTACTTGAAAATATGAGGAAAAGAAATGTCTTTGTTTGCCAATGTTTATAAAATAGTGTTGATTCTTACCTGCACTGCATTAGTAAAGTAATCAAAAAAAAATTCAGATATTTTGGAACGACCACATCATCATCAATCGTATCTGTTCTCAAGCCCTCAATCGTTAAAAAAAACAAAAATGAAGAGCATTAATTATGACCTTTTATGTGATTGAGATAAAAGAGGTTATCAAATCTTTTATAGAGGGTTCCCTTTTTTGTACCGAAGTTATAAGGTGCATTATTTTTGCAATAGAACTTAAAGGAAGACCTTGATGTGTCATTAAGGAGTTATAAGGTTTTGTATGGAGGAGTTTTCTCCATTGATGGTAATTGGAGTTATAAAGGTTTTTTGCCTTGAACATGTAAAGGTGTTATAAGGGGTTTTTTAAAGTTTGTAAAGGAGTTATAGGGGATCATCATCATCCAACAAATTGCATATTTGTCTTTGCACCTTTGACCCACCTGAAATTGAATAAGGGGGTCTCTCTTAGGATTTTTGTGTGTGTCTAAGTTATTGGCCCTCTCTCTTCCATATTCTGCATAATGGAAAGAATTGAAGAACTATTTACAATATTGCGCACATTAATTAACTCAACTACAAAATCTACAATTGCAATAAACAAGTGCACTTTTACTACAGTGATTACTTGTTTACAAGTAACACACAAGAAGATTGATATGTTCAAACATCAAAACAAATTGTTGTCTAATGAGTTAAGTTTGCTTTGACACCAACAATGTGATTTCAACAACCAAAATGATATGGATGGAAATAATGAAGACATTCAGTTGACTAGTGATGACAGTCATAAACATGAAGATGAGTTGGATAAAGTCCCTATGACAGAAAAATTTGCGGATGAATGTGGCAAAGAAATTAGAATTGTTTAACCATGGGAAGAATTACGATTTAAACGAAATCGATATGAACTAGGATATGTACAGGATGCTAACAACCTTTTTCATTTTTCTAATTATTCCAAACCTGTTTTCTTTGTGAGTGGAGGTTTTCTGAATGATGATAAGACGACAGAGATTGAAGATATTGGTAAGGAACATGTACACGATATTGTTGATGAAGATGTTGTTACAGATATTCCAGATCATGATAATAATTCAGATAAAGAATCCATACAATGCAAACATTGTCATCGGTTTGGCCATGATAAGTCAAACTGTTTTGATCTTCACCCATGCAGATTTTGTGGGAAAAAAAAATCACCCCTCAGTAAGGTGCCAAAAGCGCAAGCAGAAACAACTTCATTTTGAATGGTGAGGGAATTAGCGATGGCGTTTGGAAGCCAATTTATTGGAGCAGTCTTATCATCAGATTTATACACAAGTATAGTTGTACTTGATTGGAGATATTTCTACAGTTGATGGACATGAATGTTTTTCAAGATTTGATGATTTAGGGTATGATCGGGGCCCAATTGATGTAGTGTTCTGAGTTGAAAATCGAGTCTTTAGATTCCGTCGGAAGACAATTTGATGTGTCGGATCTCTTCTTGGCCATACTTGCGAATGACGGTCAAGGGAATTGGAACCACTTGTCCCTGACAGGTGGGAAATCTAGTTGAGTCAGGTTCCAAGTTTGATTTAGAACCTATGAACAGATGATCAAGTATGCAACCTAGTTCTTGGTATCCAGTCTTGTTCCTGAACATATTGTTGTTGATATGGTTTGTGGTCAGCTTAAAACCACCAATTGAGCAGAAGACATGAAGTTATGCTTGTTTCATTTTTAGATTTTTGAGCCTTGAGCTCTTGTTAGTTTATGGTCAACTTAAAACCATGTCATTTAGTAGAAGACATCATCTTCTGCTAGACATTTGGTTTGTGGTCATCCCGAAACCACCAAATGAGTTTGTGGTCACCCTTAAACCACCAATTTAGTAGAAGACATCAGCTTCTGCTATTTTTTTTCAGAGTTCAGAGAGCATCTTTAGCCAGTCCTCTGGATATTTTCTTGACACATTGTTGATTGTCAAGTAGTGGCAATTTTTCAGGCAAGAAATGTTAAAAACTCTAATCATAGTTCGTTAGTTTACCTAATTGTTATACAGTTACATGACAATTATGGTATTTTTGTATTATATACATACTTCTATGTATATGATTATTTGCTCATTGATGAATATAGAGTATGTCTTTTCATCAGTATTTATTTATCTCTGTTCATCATGGTTTCTTGATTACTTGAATTATTTCTATTATGTTTCTGTTGTTTTCTTCATTATGAATCTAACATTCAAAACCCTTCTAACTGTTCTACATTTAGTTTTTTTTGTCGGCCGCATAAATCTGCATGAAATCACTATTTTCTGTAGTTTAAAATCCATTTTTGAATGCAGAAATGGATTGAGCATGCTGAAAAACCCTAGGGCACTAGGATTATACAGAAATAATTACTCAAATCTTGGATGTAACAATTTCTCACCAAATTTCCAGATCTAACAATTTCTTACGTGAGAAAGACCAAAACTTAAAACGTTTAAATTACGACCTCAAAAAGGAGCAATGACTTCTTCCAAACTGAGTATTTTTAATTGAGCAATGGCTTCTTCCAAACTGAGTATCTCAATTAAACAGACTTAAAACGAATGGCTCTCTCACCTTCAACTATTGTAACGCGAGATGGGAGTCACCAAGTAGGTGAATGATAATTGCCAGCAGCAAATAGGTGGTCTAGTGCCCAGCAAGTAGCATGTCTTAGACCAGGCTTAATTTTTCATCGGCTTTCACACTATTGTTTGTCAGAAGTACATCAAGGAAATCTCCTGACAGTTTATAATCCGATCCTTTCCTGGATCTTTCTTCTACTATCCTATGTGCATGGCAGAAATGATCCTTTGTCTCGCCTGATAAAAAGGAAACAGAAAACCCAATTAGAATTACATAAAAAAAAATTCCTTGCTAATAACATGGTATTGGAATCCAAACAACTGAGCTACGCTGCATGTTATAATCATCCAATTTATGTAATATTACCTGTACTGCTTTTGCATAAGGTGTGCCTGGGATATTAAATGGCACTGATACAACATGACCATTACCCAAATTCAAACTGAAACGAAAATAATAATCTTTGTTGAATGTCTGCACAGGAATAGTGTTTTAAGATTGAATGGGGAAATGAAGGATGAATTTCCATGCCATATCGGGCAAGGATGAATAAATTTTCTAAGTGGGATGAGTTCCATCCCAAAACACATATTTCTTACAATGTACAATCATGCAGTCTTTCATCGCCCGGATTTCTCCCTGGATGTACTACAGCCATCTCTAAAACGACAGGTTTTTACTAAAGTCCATGAACAAGGATGAGCTGGCCAGATTTCAAAAAAAGTTATAAAATATATACATGAGTATGGCCAATCAAATGATTATATGTATTTTCGATGCCATCGAGTGTAAGAATGGGCGTTCCCAGGTTAAAGAACGTTAGCAATCATACCCTGAATATGCAGGTATGTTGTGATATATAGTGAAAAAATTCATGGTTTTTTTCGAAGGAATATGAAAATATATTAGTTTTGTGTGAATCTTTGTAAGAGTGTGTGATATGCTTTATGTTTCAGTTGGAATTGAAGGACAACTGCAAAAAGTGATTCAACTTCTAGAGTGGGAAAGCCATAAAAATGCATTAGCAGTGATAGTGCATGGTTTTGGTGGAATGGGAAAACCACCCTCGTTGATGTTGTGTTTGCATGATTTTACATAGAAGGATGTAAATACTCTATGGTTACATTGTTTGATGATATAAACTCAACTTCAAATATCTAAAAGAGAGGCTATACAAGTACAGATCTGTAATCTATGCATATGGATATCAGATCTGTAATCTATGCATATGGATATCAAATGATAACTAGTGGTTGAGTCTTACATATGGATATCATAAGTAAATATGGAGATATTGGAGGTGTTATTTTGAAAAAATGGACCAAAAATTAAGAACACATATAAGTTATATAAAGAATGAAGGGTGAAAACACACAATATTGCATCTAATGGAAAATTTCAAACCTCAAAATGGATTACAAGAGAAAACTACTAATAGAAATTTGGAAGAATCATATAAGGTAATGATATAATGTTTAGGATTCTCAACTTTAGTATAAATCAAGCCATCTCGAGGTACTTTTACAATAAAAGAAAGTGAGATACACTTGGCCTTGTTATTTTACTAGGGTCTAGAAATAATGGAAGGGAGGAAAGCATGACAATTGTAACAAAATAAAAAGATGGAGGTATAAGGAGAGTGAGAATTACAAGCAAAGAAAATGGTGAAACTATTTATAACTCATTACAATGTCTATTTATGTTCTTTTAATAGCTCTTGTTGGGTGAGATCTTTGTATCTCTTTTCAAAATCTCTTCTTCTTTTTTCCTATTGTCATGTATGAATAAAGGATGGATGAGAATATATATATATATATATATAGTTAGAATATTCATTTGGTACTAAAGTGGAATCACCAAACTTTTATAATTTTTCATCAAGATCACTCATGTGCTTTCAATTGCACCCAATTGTGTTGTGTCAAATATGCTAGCATGCTTGAGATGCCATTAATCTCACCATAGCTTATATTCTACAATTTATCTATCAAGGTTGTGAGGTAGAAACAATTGGCATCACCATGAAGAGGGTTATCATAACGATAATCAATGTTTGGTGTTTCTCTTCTCCATATGAATACTCTCCCTAGTTTTATTCATCCCATGGGTGCACCTATTTTCTTTCTATCCTCTATATAGGTGCTTCCAAGGAAGGGTCCAAGTTTTAGTGGATTTATACCTTGTGTTTCATTCAAAGAAACTTGCATGCAGGTTTTTTGAAGGCCTTGTCCCTATATCATGTATTGTTTAGGATATATGTGAGTGGCTAGTAATGCAAGTTCTATTTGATGCTATGGGTTTGGTGAGAACCTAACAAACACCATATTAGATGAAATCTTGGTGTAGGAGCATGGTAAACATTTCCAAACACAATTATATTGAAATGTGGAATCTCCCTATTAATATGTCGAATATTACAAGCGAGATGATAAGAACAAATATGTGTTTCTTCATAGTAAAAGGGAAAGTGTTTGATAAGAAATCTGGTGATTTCTTGTTGAAGTAATAACTAAATGTAATTAAGAATTCATGGAAATGTTTCTTCATAAACTCACGCCTACCTTAGACCTTCAGTGCATCGAATTCATGTGGAAATGTAGATATATTTTCAATAACCAAAATTTGATAAACTTGAATATGTGCATTTGTTAATTTTTTCAATGCATTCAATTAGCGGACAACTATGTAATTTGAGTTATCTATGATATCTAACTAATGACATGTATTTCTCAAGAAAGAGAAATAAAAACATGGCATAAACCCTTGGTAAACAACTATATTCTCATAGTTGTGAAATTCTTTCATGTTTAAAAGTCATTGTAGAGTGGAGTGCTACTCAAAGTTCACCTTCTAGTGCTTGATTTTCCTAAAATTTTATTTGTTGATTTATGTGCAAGTACACAAATTATGAAATGTGTTAAGAAAAAGTTATGAAAATTAAAAAAAAAAAAAAAAAAACTAGAATTATATATCAAAACCATTGAATTATTTAAATATTAAAAGAGACTGAAAGAAGAAAATGTAAACATGGTTGAATATTTTCCATTAGAATTGGACATTGTAAAGAAAAGGTGTTACTCTAATATAAGAGGAAAAGGTTTTCCAAAAAAATCAATGAAAAGAAAATTGGAGGGAAGATCTTTTCTTTTTATTTTTGCGAAAGGCAAACAAAAACAAACATGAAGGAGAATATATCACAAGGTACCATCACTAACGGGAAACAAAAACATGAAGAAGGAGAATATATCACAAGGTACCATCACTAACAAGTGTCAATTGGTAGACATGATGTGTATGCTTGGTAAACATGATGTGTATGCGTTAGGGAAAAAATTAGGGCAAATCCCATGGATGAGAAAGACTTAAGGTAAGAAGATTCCCTCAATAAAGTTGAAGTTGACCAAGATGTAGCAAAAATTGAAGGTAGTTGACAATACACAATTAAAACACCAATAGAAAGTAATGCCAAGGATGGCCAATAATGATGAGGAAGGTGTTACAAATGTAATTACAACTCGAGGTAATGAGCTCGATGATGATGAAGGACCAATGCGAACTAAATGTTTCCAATAGAATTAAAATGATTCGAAGCATTTGAAGATCAAAATTGTATACAACACAAGGAAATGAACTTATTCCAAAAATAGAGTTAGTCGACGTGGCTAGAGAAAGCTACTATTCAAAGTTGGGATTTACGAGTTAGTAGTGTCTCAGGGACAGAAAGGAAAGAAAGGAATGAAAGTGGTGTTACGTTTTCGGGATTCATTACATCTACTCCCCAGTAGTCTGGATACATTGGCTAAAACTTTATGTCCAGAATTAGGGGTCAAAGGCTCCATCAAACATGACGAAGTGGAAGTATCGAACTTGGTGACTAAAAGAGCTGAACTGTTGGAGTATATGAAACAAGATATTCGTCTGTTAGGTGGTGTGATGCAGAAGGCGCAAGATCTTTATTTTAATAAATTCCAAGTTGATGTCGTTGATTGCCTGACATTGTCTGCTCTAGCTATGAGAATTTATCGTACTATCTATTACGATCCAAATAGTTTTCCTATCCATATGTTTCCAATAGAATTAAAATGATTGGAAGCATTTGAAGATCAAAATTGTATACAACACAAGGAAATGAACTTATTCCAAAAATAGAGTTAGTCGACGTGGCTAGAGAAAGCTACTATTCAAAGTTGGGATTTGTGAATGAGAATTATTACTGTAAAGAAAGAAGAATTGTTACTCCCTTATAGGTTGTTTGGGAAGAAGGAAGAACTGTGTGTTCTCATGGAAATGAAGAGATGAGTTTGGGACTTGATGTGGGAATACTTTGAAGAAAGGCTAATTGTGAATATGAAGTGGTGAATTCAAGTATTTCAATGAAAATGTAAGAGTGATTATTATTGGGGCATGTTTTTCAGTTAGTTTTTGAAGTAATAATTTAATGGATAAGTATGAATTATCGTACTATGATTATAATAGTAGTTGAATGAGAAAAAGAAAATGGACATGTTTATATGAATATGTTAATAAGGAACTATATTTTTTTTATTTTATTCTTTATGTTGGACATGTAATCCTTGGATTGTGTTATTGTAACATTAATATAAATATAAAGAGTTGTAAGTGATAGGAAGAGTGATCCATTAAAAAAGACTAACCATTCATTTATGGTTGTACTTATTAACCTATCATGTTAATGCAAAGATCATCGGTGTGGAGTTACTCTTTTGCCATCCCTGGCCTGACAATGGTATCAAAGACAAAAATGTATACATGAGTGTTTCCTCTGGTATCCAAAAAAATGCCCTCTGCCATCTCTTCCTTTGCAGTATGATTCTGTGGTCGATTCTCTCTGTCATATTCGTTGACCGAATCTTCGTGTGTAAGGTTTCCATGGCCTGAGTAAACCTTATTATCTCTGGTTTTCGTGGCGTTAGTATCATCGACCTCGTGCAGCTGATTTTCCCATTAAACCCTTCTACTCTCCATATTATCGTTTGCCCTCGTCGACTCTACCACTCATCCATGGCTAATGCTCGCTTTCTCGATATTTGATCGTGGAGAAGGTAGAATGGGTACGCACGACAAATGGGAGAGGAGTAGAGAGGTCTAATACCATTTGGCGCTTCCTTCTCAAAGCTTTCTCCATACGTGGAAACACTATGGTGGATCTCATTGCAGGTATCGTCACCTTCATCAAGATAGCCTCTCAGTTAGGTCATCATGCTTTTGGACTGGACCTTCATCAACACTCATATGCAAACCCTAATTTCAATGGTTGATTTCATTGCAATTTTTAGTTTCCGCTACCAAAACCCTACGCCTCATCGCAGCCCGTGGCCACCTCCAGGATGTGAGGTATCATCGCCGCCCTAATCTCCCCCAACTGTTGGTCTACCTCGACCTTCACTACACACCATCAACCTCAAAACTCACGCTGCTCATAGTCCATCCAGGTAACCACATGATATTGGTCTTTTGACACTCAGATTATGTATGTGAAATGTGACACGGGTATTCGATATGTCACTAGAGGAGAGAAGGAATAAGAAGAATCTCCTTATGCATATTGGTGAATCGACACAAGGAGAACTAGTTAAGATATCTGGAATAATCATTGGTGCATCCGGAATAAAGGCCAAGGCAACATACGTTTCATTGTTTTGTAAGAATTGCAAGAATGTGAAGGACTTTTGAAAATCTTAGAGGATTTGTTTTTCAAACATGGGCACACTCATGCACTACCTTCAATGTGTGCATATTTGAATTCTATGGCATTGTAATCATCAACCACCAGACCAACAAGTAAAGATATCAAAAATAGTTGCATGTAATGACCAAGATTTTTTGCTTTCATTTGTCAAAAGAAATTAAAGGATGCAGCAAGAAGAAGCTCAAAAGTCGTGGGGATTGGCATAATCCCCATGAGATATTTGACTTTTGTTGTGTCCACTGCAGAAAGAATGGACATGGAGAAAAGACTTACACAATGAAGATCAATGGCAAGCAAGACCATACCAAACAGAAGACAAAGATAAAGACCTGACGAAAGGTAAAGCACATGTTCATTACGTAATTGTCATTGCAATATAGGAGTAACTGAAGATTTATTGATTGCTTCACTTGTTTCTTGGGGAGATGCATGATTTCTTGAAACATGTGCAACATCCCACATAACATTTTGAAGAGATTTCTTCGAAGACTTCGATGACAATGTAGATGGCGTAGTGTACTTTGCACATAGATCAAATCTCAAGCCTTTAGGAATGGGCACCATAAGGCTTAAGTTGCCTGGACTCTCGGATTTTCTTCTGCACAATGTACTCTATCTTCCTGAGCTACAAAGAATCTTTTTTTTCCCTTGTGCACATCAAAAAACAATGCCACTATGTTCATATGTTCGATGGCAAAGTTGAGATAAGGAAGGATTTTGACAACATGGTTGTCATGACTGGAATAGAAAATGGAAGACTATTGAATTTGAATGGGGCATCTGCCCATACACACACTGTTGCATACTTCTCTCATCATGAATCATGTATAATTCCATATAGTCTTTTGTGGCATGCTAAATTTGGTCATATTAATTATGACAGTCTTTGTTTATTGAAAAATAATGGTGTTTCAGGTCTACCTACTATTCCTAGAAAATTGAAACATTGTGATGCTTGCATCCTTGGAAAACACAACAAACAACCCTTTCATGATTCTACTTCCAGAGCATGTAGAAACTTGAATTGATTCATTCTAAATTGTGCGACCCTATGCATGTTCCTTCTACAAATGGAAACAAATGTATCATGACTTTTATTGATGATTACACTAGAATGTGTTGGGTGTACTTGTTGAAAGATAAATCACAAGTTTTTGAAACTTTTAAAAAAAATCATGTATGGATTCAAAATGAAACTCAGTCTCATATTGGCTCTCTTTGCACTGATAATGAAAGAGAATATACATCAAATGAATTTGAAAGATACCTTCACCAACATGGGATCAAACATCAAACCACAGTTTCATACAATCCCCAACAAAATAGTGTAGTTGAACGAATGAACGAGACACTCCTATATATGGTTCATTCCATGATGTTTTTCAAGAATGTTAAATTGATGTTTTGGGTTGATGCAGTTCTATGTGCAATTTATGTCAAAAACAAGTGTCCATCTCATTCTCTTAAAAATAAGACTCCATATGAAATGAGGTATGGTCACATTCCTTCGATGAGGCATCTCAGGGTCTTTGGTTCCACCTGTTATGCCTTGATTCCTAAGGAACAAAGAAGCAAGCTTGATGCAAGGAGTCAGATGTGCATCTTCTTGGGATACTCAAATACCACCAAAGGGTATTGTCTTTACTATGAGATAAACAAGAAATGCATCCTTTCCAAAGATGTGATCTTTCTTGAATCCTCCAAGAAAGACGAAATAGTTGAGAGACAACTTGATCATCTGGACAGATTCACTCGTGTAAAGACATATCATGAATTTGATGATGAGAGTCCACATCTTGAAGGGGGTGTCCCTATCTTGGGGCAATCTCTAGAATCTCCTTTTGTAGCACCATCTCCCCCACATGAAGAAGTTCTTGCCACTTCATTAGAACCTGGAGTTAAGTTGGATGATGTGATAGAGAGGATTGAAAAGTTGAGGCTTGATGAGAACTCAACACTATCTCAATCAATCGAGCAACCTAGACCATCTGAGAAAGGTCCACCAAAATGGCTCACAAAAACACTTGAAAGTGTTCATCTTGATGACGTCGAGAAGACAGGAACTACATTGTCCTCAAAACAAGATGGAGATAATGTAGATAAATCATACTCAGATAATGTAGATGACATGGATGTTTCATATGATTTTGAGTTGAACTTATCTACTAATATTGAACCGACTTCCTTTAAAGAAGTTGTTTCTCATGATGAATGGAAAGAATCCATGCAGAAGGAATATGATGCTCTCATCAAGAATGGGACTTGGAAGTTGGTAGATCCTCCATTTGGAACCAAACCAATCGGTTGCAAGTTGGTATTAAAGAACAAGTACATATCATATGGCTCAGTTGACAAGCATAAAGCAAGGCTTGTGGAAAAAGGATTTGCACAGAAAGAAGGTGTTGATTATTAAGAGACTTTTTCACCCACAACAAAATGGGCTACCATCCGCACTCTATTTTCCATGGCGGCACAAAATGGATGGAAAAATCATCAAATGGATGTGAAGACAACTTTCATGAATGGAGACTTGAAAGAGAATGTGTTCATGTCTCAACTAGAAGGCTTTTTTGTGAAGGGATAAGAACATAAGGTATGCAAGCTCATCAAATCCTTATATGGCTTGAAACAATCACTGTGAGCATGGTATGAAAAGTTAATTGAAAAAATTCTGAAATTGAATTTCAAGCATTTCAATATTAACGATGCAACTTTGTTTGTCAAGAAAGTTGGAAAAATTGTTGTATACCTTGTAGTATATGTAGATGATATGTTGATAACAAGGAACAATGAAAACTACATTGCATCCATAAAGAAACATTTTAAGAAAGGATTTGAGATGACAGATTTGGGACATCTTCACTACTATTTGGGAATTTAGGTGATTCAAAACCCAAGGTTCATATTCATCTCTCAGAAGAAGTACATTGGAAAATTGTTGAAAAAGTTTGGCATGTCTAAGTGCAATCGTGTTTCTACTCTATTGAAACAGAGTTTGAAACTCACATCTAAAGAATGGAATGAATTTAAGGATGCAACCAAGTATATACATCTTGTGGGAAGTCTTATCTATCTTACTACCACCAGACCAAACATTTCATTTGTTGTTGGGATTCTTTCTAGGTTCATACAAAATCCTTGCGAAAGACATTGGTATGTTGCAAAAAGAGTTCTAAAATAACTGAAAGGAACTCAAGATTTTGGACTCAAGTACTCTAAGGCAGATGACTTCAACCTAATCGAATATTTTGATTTAAACATTATTGGGGATAATAAAACTAGAGTATCAACTTTAGGCTATCTCATGAGTCTTGGATCAGAAATTGTCTCCTGGAGATCATGCAAACAATCAGTTCCATTAGATTCCACAACAGAGGTAGAATATGTGGTAGTTGCAGAAGCAACAAAGGAGATTGTTTGGCTCAAGAAAATACTTGAAGATTTGCAGGAGAAACAAGTGAACTCTACTCCTCTTCTAGTTGATAATACTTTTGCAATCAAGTTGGCTAAGAATCCTAGATTCCATGATCGAACTAAGTACATCAACACAAAGCATCACCTGATTTGATATCATGTAGAGGCCAAAACTATTTACTTGAGACATTGTTCCACAAATGAGCAAATTGCGTACATCTTCACCAAACCGCTTGGAAGAGAAAATTTTGAGAAGTTCAGAATGATGCTTGGAATCACACACACCCCTTTGGATTAAGGGGGGGAATGTGGGACACGTAATCCTTGGATTGTGTTATTGTAAAATTAGTGTAAAAATGAAGAGTCATAGGTGATAGGAAGAGTCATCTGTTAAGGAAGACCAACCATTCATTTATTGTTGTATTTATTAACCTATCATGAGCATTGCAAAGATCATCAGTGTGGAGTTACTTTTCTACCATTTTGGTGTGGCAAACAACAACCCCCTTATTTTATTCTATGGTTGATTGAAAATTAGGGTCCCATTTGATTTTATTATGGATTTTCCATTTATCTTTGATTGGTTTGGTTTTCTTATTTAAGTTTCAATATAACCATGTAAATATTTTTTCATTTAGGTGACTGGATTGGTTTCCACTAGACATTATTATATCATAACAACTTGATTAATTATTGAAATTAGTTTTAATGTGAATTCCTCACATTCACTTTGATTCGAAATATAATTATGACGAATTGTTTTTGGCATTGTCTAACTATTCTAGGAAATGGTTTTTTCACTGGAATCAGGCGACATAAATTTGTATGAAATCACTTCTTTTTTTATTGTTTAAAATTCATTTTTGAATGTAGAAATGGATTTGGCATGCTGAAAAACCCCTAGGGCACTCGGATTGTACAAAAATAATCACTCAAATCTGTGGATCTAACAATTTCTTGTCGGATTTTGGGAAAATTTCACCGAAAAAAATTGTCGAAGAAGAATCATTGCGCAGAATGTTTAAACTACGACATATTTTTATATCATTCAATAATTAACATATGATTCTAAAATATGTTTTGACTACATGGAATCTAATCTTGCTCTCAATCACAATTATTATCAATATTTTTTAAGCTTAGGTGTCTAAATTTTATTTTGAGTAAAATGGACTCTCTATATTTAATATACCCCATATCCATTCTTGTTTTTGGAAATATAAACATCTTAGCCATATCATCTAAGGCTTACCTTAAAGATTATATTTTAATTATGAGTCAATGTTGTGATTTCAATTGGTTGAATGTGTTAGCGTTAGAAKTCACTCCTGGATTGCTTGCAGGAGCAGAGCCCAACGCCCATCAGTTTTATGTCACTATTTGTTTGTAAAGGTGATCAAATGGAGATGATGGCTCTAGGAGGTATCACTCTAACTCAGGGACTGAATCTGGTATGTAAAGAACAGAGGAGGTCTGGAATCCTAACTTCAGCCAGTGGGTTGATTTAAAGATGAACAGGTGGAAGACTTAGGAGAAAGTGGGCAAACAGCTCTGGGCATTTGGCTTGCAGCAGTTTACAGAGGAAAAACTCCGAAAACAGGATCCTCCTTGTTCAGGGCTTCAAGAAGCTGAAAGAGGACTTGACTGGATCCTCCAATTCCAAGTCATTCAGCGTTAAGGGAATCACAGGGACTGATTAGGGGCTCCGTAACTATTACAGTGATCCATTACAACATCATCCTATAATAGTTACAGCTCGACTAGATCCTCCAATTCCGAGCTTCTCTAACACAGTGTGAACAAAGATATGATAGAAACTGGAATTCATAAGGCAAGAAGTCTCCAAAGCTCATACATAACCAGAACAACAATGCTTCATTAAAATTTTACAACCAGGGAGCTCAACTCAACCATCCATCTCCTACAAAATGGCAAAAATGCCTACATATATTTGGAACAAAAAAACTGGAAGCAAAATCGAGACATCGCATTGAAGACATTACGTCTTCACATTTACTGCGTCTGTGGTGTCTGGACGTTCGTGAACTTCAGTCAGACGCAATCGTGTTCCAAAGGCCCTGTGACTGAATTGACAGGCTTGCATTCATTTCTTGGTTTTCCATTTATGGAGGAAACGATGTCCAACTACCCTCAGCTGCTTCAATAACTGTTTCATTGGAATTGGGGAAGGCCCTGGCCGATCCTGTGCCTACAGGACATGGAAACCTTCATATTCTGCCATTTGAATCTTGCTTGGAGAAATCATGGTAGGACTGATGAGTGACGTGGAGTGGTGAGTGGACGGTGATCGGGCAGGAAAACGATAGGGAAAATACAAGTGGCAGGATCCATGGGTGTTGAAGTGTACGAGCCAGGTGGAGGAACACAATGGCCAAAAAACTGTGGTTAGCATGATATGGAAAGAAGACGTGGCGTCAAAGGACAGATGGTGGATGTATGCGATGAAGCTTTGGGCCTTTCGAGAATTCGGGATTCGGGACTCGCGAGTTTGAAATGCGCGAGTTCCTTGCCTCCGGGATCCCCGATATCCCGATATGCGATGAGCTCCTTTTCCCAGGAATTAGCCCCTACCGACTAGACCATAGTCCATATGACCTGTCCCTGTGCGATCATGGTCCAACTTTCCATCGGTATTTCGCCGTCTTTGACGACACGATGTTTGTGTCCACTAAACTTGTGATTCCCCGAAACCCGATGGCTTATGGTCGTTGACTTGTTGATGGTCAGCTCCTTGGTGCATAGCCTACCACCTGTCTTCCACTATTGAAAGTTGCCCCCGACATCGGGAAATTGGGCATCGGGATATCGGGATTTCTGCTACCATGTGCGCAGGACTTTCAGTTCCCCGATCCCCGACTCTGTGGGATCTCTCACCACGTGCCTCTGGATCGGACGACCTGTATTCAGCCTCTAAAGAGAAGAGACTTCTCTGCTACTAAATGTCGAGTAGATGGGCAACTCCGACACCCCGATAACCGTTGATTTTCTTTGTGGACGGATCTCAGCTATCAATGGCAAGACTTTGCACGCTCGCTTGATTTGATACTTGGAGAAAAACAAGAACTCTCCAGAGCTGCGCTCGAGGACTGCGTGCAACTTGCAGACCCGCGTGCTTCTCGAACCAGTGACAAGATTTATCGCTAACATCAGGCTCCATGGGGGATAGAGTCGTCCCTGCGATGCTCTAAGAACTCCTCCTGCAGTTCCAGTCGCCTTTATGTTGGGCTATGGGGTCATTATTAGGCCACAAAAATAAAAATGAAAACGAACTGAGAAACAAAAGGACAATATTTACAAACAAAGAGTCATCTGAGACTTAAACAAAATATTTTTTCAGGAAATGCCCATTC
>SNQJ01S0010448.1:242470-259843 GCA_010110895.2 Picea sitchensis
AAATATTCACAAACAAAAGAGTCATTTGAGACTCAAACAAAATATTTTTTTAGGAAATGCCCATTCACTGGGCTGCCGAGAACCTCTTCACCTTCTAAATCTCGCAACTTGTATGTGTTGTTTGAGAAAGCCTCGGAGATTCTGAAAGGCCCAATCCACAGGGCTTCAAATTTGTTGTGTTTGCCCTTATCTTGTTTAGGAGCATCCCATTTTAGCACCAGGTCTCCTTCCTGGAACTGCTCCTTCTTGGCTTTCCTATCGAAGACCTGCTTGATTTTCTGCTGATGTTCCTGGATCCTGTCCAATGTCTGTTCTCTGGCCTGTTGGACCTCCACTAGATGATGAATCCTTCTGATCATGTCATCAGGTTCCTCCTGATGGTCCTGGAGGAATTTCACTACAGGGATGGCTAGCTGAGAAGGGAAGACAGCTTCGACTCCGTAGACTAACTGGAAAGGGGATAGGCCGGTAGCTCTCTTTGTAGTCACCCGATTAGCCCATAGGGCGAATTTAAGCTTCGAGTTCCAAGCCCTTTGGTTGTCTTCCAACAACCTTTTGATGATTCTTATTAAACTTTTGTTGGAGGACTCTGCTAAACCATTGCCTTGTGGGTAATATGGGGTGGAGTGAATCAGCTTAATTCCGAACTGCTCACAGAACCTTACCAATGGCTCAGATCCGAAAGCAGCTGCATTATCGGTGATAATATTATTTGGACAGCCAAACCTTGTGATGAGGTCCTCCAAGAATCCGATAATTACCTTGTGGGAAGCACTCCTGGTGGGAATAGCTTCAATCCACTTGGTAAAGAAATCTGTAGCGGTCAGGATCCACCTATGTTGCCCGCTGGAGGGAGGGTGAATTTCTCCAATAAAATCTAGGCCCCACTGTTGGAAAGGCTCTGAAACTACCACTGGTTTTAACGGCAAAGACCTGAGCTGCTGCTTTCCTGCAAATTTTTGACAATTGATGCAGGCTCTGACCCCTTTGCAGACATCAGTAAATACGGTAGGCCAGTAGTACCCAGCCCTGAGGATTTTGTGGGCTGTGGCTCTCCAGAAATGGTGCCCTCCACATAGACCGTTGTGGAATTCATTCATGATCATCTCGGCCTCTGGTGGACTAAGGCATTTTAAAAACACTCCCAGAGGGTCTTTCCAATACAACGCTTGATCAATTAGGCAGTATCTGACTACTTTGAGCTTTAGAGCTCTTGCTTTGCTTTTTTGCAGGCCATCTAGAGGCCGCAGCTCTTGCAAAAAGTATATGACATCCTTGTACCAAGGACATTGAGCCAATGGGGGCTCCCTTTGATGATCCATGTCAGATAGTCGATCCTGCTGAATAGCTGAGAATTCATTGATGAAACTTATCCCCAAAGCTTGGCAATTTGCTTCAGCCAACAGCTTGGCTAAGCCTTGCCCTTTGATCAACTTGGTGGGCCTTATTTCCAGGTCGAACTCCAGGATTTTGGCTATCCATTTACTCCTTCTCCCGTCTATGTCAGGCTGAATAAGAATATCTTTAATAGCAGCCGAGGGGACATAGGCGATGATCCTTGATTGCAGAATGTAGGTTCTAAAAGCTTTGAGAGCTTTCACCAGAGCATAATCTTGCTTCTCCATAGTATCATACATGACTTCGGCATCCCTTAGTGCTCGGCTGAAGTAAGAAATAGGTTGTTCTAACCCACCGTCATTTGTCTGTAATAGAACGACAGCTACTGTGTCAGGAGAGGCAAAGGAGAAGATAAGAAAATCCTTCGAATAGTCGGGACTGATAAGCACAAGAGCTTTGGTCAGGGCTTTCTTGATTTTCTCAAAGGAGTGTCGCGATTGCGGAGTCCACTTTACTTCATTTTCTTTTTTTAACATAGTTGTTATAAGCTTTACCTCCTCAGCAAAGTTAGGCACAAACCTCCTCAGAAAATTGATTTTACCAAGGAAAGATTGGACCTCCTTCCTAGACCTTGGGATTGATAAAGCTTGTATCGCCTCGACTCTGCTGGGATCAATCCTGACTCCTCCTGCTGATACTATGTGGCCTAGTAATTTCCCCTCCTGCATGGCGAATAAGGATTTCTTGGGGTTTAATGAAATGCCGAACTTTCCGCACTTCAATAAAATTTTCCTGAGATGATGACGGTGTTCTATATCAGATTTCGAAAATACCGTGATGTCATCCAGATAAATGACCACAAACTTGTCTTTTTCCCCAACAAAAGCTATGTCCATGGCATGTTGGAAAGTCGCCCCCGCATTCATTAGTCCGAATGGCATCTTAGCATACATGAACGTGCCCCATGGAGTGGTGAACGCTGTCTTTTCCCTGTCTTCAGGCAGAACAGAGACCTGATTGTAGCCAGAGAAACCATCAATCATAGACATCCTGGAAGCTCCTGTCACCCTCTACAGTATATGTTCCATCTTTGGCAGGGGGTAGTTATCTTTTCGCGAGCTTCTGTTCAGTTTTATGAAGTCTACACAGAGTCGGATCTCTCCATTCTTTTTCCTTACTGGCACCAAGTTAGCCTCCCACTCTGAATATCTCAGTGGTACAATGATCTGAGCTTGCAGCAACTTCTTCACTTCTCTCTCCATGATAGGCAGCAACATGGGATTGATCTGCCTCAGCTTCTGCCTGAAAGGCTTCGCCTCTTCCTTTAATGGGATTTTATGTTCGATGACAGAGGTGTCATAGGTTTTAAGGTCTTGGTAGGTCCAGGCAAACACATCAGCAAATCCCTTTAAGAGTCTAATGTATTCAGACCTCTGCTCCCCCGTCAGACTTCTTGACAATTTGACATATTTGGGCTCACTCTCGGTTCCAATGTTGCACTGAATAGTATCAGCGTCCTCTTCCGAGACCTTTCCTTTTACAGACACATCATTACTATCAAAAAGCCTTTCCAAGGGAACCAGTCCCCTGGGAATATGGTTGTTGGGCAGCTGTACAATGTCACGCCCTGCAATCTTATTCAGAAGATTACCCCCATCAGTCTCTTCCTCTGAGACGGCATCTTGGTCTATGTGCATCTCTGAAAATTCATCAACAGTCTCTAAGAACCTCTTGACCTCAAGATCGTCCTTGAATACCTTCCAATGTTTGACGTTGTCAGGTATGGAGGGTCTGTACTTTATTTCCACATCATATCTGAATTTGGGTGGCAGAGGTACTTTGAAATTGCTAGCCGATGCAGCCAAGGAATCTGCCAAGGTGTTCTCCTCTCTGGGGATGAAAGAAATATTAAATGCCGAGAAGAAACTGTCAACAAGGTCCCAGACCTCATTCCTATAACTCCTGAGTCGAGGATGCTTAGCTTGATAAGCGTTTCTGACCTGCTGGACCACCAACTCCGCATCCCCGAACACTGCCACTTCCTGAATTCCCATTTCCCTCGCAGCCCTTAGTCCCAGAACGAGAGCCTCATATTCTGCCACATTATTGGTAGCTTCAAATTCTAATTTGTATGACAGAGATATGGTTTCCTGAGCAGGCGACACAAAAACTACTCCAGCTCCAGCGCTTTCTCGGGAACAGGCTCCATCAAAAAACATTTTCCAGATTGGGGCAATGGAGAGAGGAACTTCAGGGGAAACATTGGGTTGTTTTCTAAGTCTCAGAGGTGGCTCTGGGGCATGGGTGAGTTGTAGTAAACTGGAGCCTAAATCAGTGTCTAAGGCAAAGATAGGATGGTTGGTGGGGTTGGCTTCATCACTGATTATATAGGCCAATTGAGCTTCCCTATACAATCTTCTGTGCTCCCCTCCGAACACTGGGATAGTAGCATATGTGAGGTCCATCTGCAAGGTTCCCCCCAGTCTTTTTATCCAAGATCTCGATAACAACATTCCGAACTTGGGGGGGACATCGGATACTACGATATCCATGACCACACTTTTCATGGGCAGTTGAAACAAGGTCACAACCAGGTCTTTGATCACTCCAAGACACTGAACTCTCCTGGAGTCAAAAGAATAGAGGTCATGATAGGCCCTGGTAACTTCTAGTCCCAACTCTTCCATGACATTTTTGGGCATGAGGTTATGAGAGGCCCCTGAATCCATCAAACAGTTGTGCAGCACTTTGTCATGTATGTTCAAGGAGGTGTAGAAGGGAGGGGATGAATCATCTCTATATTCTACCATGGGCCCTAGGACAACTGTTGGTTTTTCGTCTTGGAGGTTTATGGAGTCTAAGGGAAGGCGTGAGGCTTCAGATTGTAAGATCTCAGAGAAGCGTTTTTTAAATTCGCCATGTTTAATCAGCTCAGTGAGGGGCACAGGGACTCTGATCCTTTGAATCTCATGCTCAAAGTTAAAAGAAGATGTAGGCTTTGGAATTTCCTTTATTTCAGGAACATGATTATGTACAATGGGGGAGGGGGGTTGAGATTTCTTACCTCTGTGATCATTTGTTTCTTCATTAGCAGGTCTCTCTGCTCTAATGGACTGCTGAGGAATATCAGGCGCTGCCATCTTTTTATCAGATCTTAGGTTGTACCTTCCTCAGCCGCCACTAGCCTTGTCTCCCTTGCTTAGCTCGTTCAGCTGGCTATCCATGAGAGACTCCTCGTATGCAGATTGAGTGAGATGAGGAAAAGGAGGAGTGTCTCCAACGCAGTGGATTTCAGGATCAAGCTCCTCTGATTCTCTTTCTCCCCCCTTGATCACAAAATTGTTTTGAAAAGGGGCCTGAATCTTCTGGTCTTCTCTGTCTCTTCCCTTCTCTTTCTGCACATTCAGGGGAGTAAAATTATTTGGCCTCCTGAAGCCTCCCTTGTTTTCAGCGATCTGAGGGCCTTTATACGCCTGCCTCCCTTCCATCCTTATCCTTTCCATCTCTGCAGACGGAGACTTCACCATCTTGGTCAGTTCATCCACCTGAGGGTGAGGCGCCAATGATCCAGAAGTTGAGGCTTCTGACCTTCCTTTTCTTCTGTCTGCATCGGCCTTGTTCCTCAGTCTGTCAGCTGCTAATACATTGGACTCTACTTCTATGGATGCATCTTGCATTTGGGCTAAGGAGGTGGCTCTTCTTTCTCTCAGCAAAAGGCAGAAATCAGGGTCAAAGGCACCAGCATAGGAAATTTGGGCAGAGGCTTCTGAGGGCTTTATCTCTGCAGGGATCTTGTTATACATCTTGTTAAATCTTTTGGAGAAGTCAGACACCGACTCTCCTTCCATCTTTTTTAAAGACCCGAATTATGTCATGTAATACATGAAGTCCTTCCTATCTCCCCACTATCTCAGGAAAGCGCTATCTAGAGATTCAATCCCAGCGATGGACCCTGGAGCCAATCCTCTAAACCACTTCCTCACTTCACCATCCAGGCTCTGGACGAAAACTGTCATCCAGACATCCTCATTTTCAATATTGAGGTTGTCTGCATAACTGTAGAAAGCAGCCAGGTGCTCTTCAGCAGTAAAGTCTCCTTCCCCAGTGAACTTGGGCATGTATTTCAGGTAATCTCCAGCAGGGAGGGGATTCATAGGATGGAGAAGAACTTAGGGAGCGTATCTGGCAGCGACTATAGCATCCATTCTGTTGAGAGGAGGATTAGCACCAGCTATAGGGATGTTAGGTGTAGGAGAACTTGGAGGAGAAGGAGTTCGCAAAGGGGTTATTGAGGATAAATCTCGAAGTGGGGTGGGAAACAAGAGGTGATTCAGCGAACAAGCTACCGAGCTCCAGTCATCAGGTGCTCCTCCTTGCACAGGAGTAGGGAAATATTCTGAGGTCACGGGTCTATGCCAAGGCGCAGCTTCAGGGGAGAGGGGAGTGGCAAAATCTTGTCCCTCTGATCCCAAACTGGGAGGGGAAAACTCAACAGGAACACTCCCAAAATTTAAGAAACGGGAAACTGCAGAGACAGGCCTGTCAAAAATCTGAGGAGGAGAAAAAGGAGATCCAACAGAAGGAGATGGTGGATTACTTGGTTCGATGATGGACGCTTCTTCCACATAGGCCCTTCCCTTTCTGAGCATCGGCTCTGGATTTGTTTCGGGCGTAGCTAGAGGTAGTTGTGGGTGAGACCGTGTATGCCTGCCTCTGAAAGACACAATTGACAGAGCAGGTTCTCTCCAACGGAGTCGTCACAATGGAGTCGCCAGGTCCAAAATTACCAATCTGAAAGGCTCTGAAGATCCTATGCACCTTCGGATTCAGAGGCTCAATGTCGTTCTACCCAAGGAAAATCTTCAATTCCGTCCCCGGCAACGGCGCCAGAAATGTTAGCGTTAGAAGTCACTCATGGATTGCTTGCAGGAGAAGAGCCCAACGCCCATCAGTTTTATGTCACTATTTGTTTGTAAAGGTGATCAAATGGAGATGATGGCTCTAGGAGGTATCACTCTAACTCAGGGACTGAATCTGGTATGTAAAGAACAGAGGAGGTCTGGAATCCTAACTTCAAATGTGAGGAGTAACTGAATCCTAACTTCACCAAGGTTGATTTAAAGATGAACTGCGGGAAGACTTAGGAGAAAGTGGGCAAACAGCTATGGGCATCAGGCTCGCAGCAGTTTGCAGAAGAAAAATCAAAAACGTGATCCTCCTGGTTCATGGCTTCAAGAAGATGAAAGAGGACTTGACCGGATCCTCCAATCCCAAGTCACTCAACATTATAAATCACAGGGATCAGATTAGGGGCTCCAGAATTGCCAGCATGATCCATTATAACATCATCCTATAATAGTTACAGCCTTTGACTGATCCTCCACCTGGAAATGCCGCATAGTGTGAACAAAGATATGATAGAAACCTGCATTCATAAGGCAAGAAGTCTCCAAAGCTCATACATAACCGTAACAAAATGCTTCTCTATTAAAATTTTACAAACTGTGGGAGCTCAGCTCAACCATCCATCTCCTACAAAATGGAAAAAATGCCTACATATACTTAGAGAAAAAAACCACAACAACAAGTTCAAGTCATCGCATTGAAATCATTACGTCTGCATGTTTTCTGATAGACTGTACATGTAGTCTTTGGTCAGTTGTGAACTTTGGTTAGATGCAATCACGTTCCAAAATGGGCTTGCACATGAGTTGACAAGCTTGCATTCATTCATTGGTTTTCCATTTATGGAGGAAACGATGTCCAACTACCTCACCGCTTCATAATAATCAAGCTTTCATTGAATCTGGGAAGGCTCTCGGGTCATCCTCGTGGCTCATGTGACATGAAACCTTCATATTCTCGCCATTTGAATTCGCTTGGAGAAATCAAGTGACGATGAGTGACGTGGAGTGGTGAGGGATCTATGATCTAGCAGAAATGATAGGGCAAATACAAGGCGTGGATCCATGGTGTTGAAGTGTAATGAAAGCCGTGTGGAGGAAACACAAATGGCCAAAAAAAAAAATTGGTGGTTTCAGTAATTTTGGATGATGGAAAGAAGACGGGCTAAAGGACGATGCATGGATGCGATGAAGCTTTGACTTTTCACACTCGATCCGGACTCGCGAAGTTTGAAATACGCTGAAGTTCGCTTCCTGATCCCCCATATCCCGACATATGCCATGAGCTCCTTTTCCCGTGAATTAGTCTCACCGACTAGACCATAGTCTGATATCTGATTGAGTTTATCGAATGATTGATCTGGATATCTGGATTTCATACTTCCGCGCGGATCTCAGCTCGGATCCGCTTAATTGCGGGGACTCGCGAGTTTGAAATACGCGAGTTCCTTGCCTCCGGGATCCCCGATATC
Source organism: Picea sitchensis (assembly GCA_010110895.2). Lineage (NCBI taxonomy): Eukaryota > Viridiplantae > Streptophyta > Pinopsida > Pinales > Pinaceae > Picea > Picea sitchensis. Next base: position 250,185 of record SNQJ01S0010448.1, read on the forward strand.
CCGATATGCGATGAGCTCCTTTTCCCAGGAATTAGCCCCTACCGACTAGACCATAGTCCATATGACATGTCCCTGTGCGATCGTGGTCCTACTTTCCATCGGGATTTCGCCGTCTTTGACAACACGATGTTTGTGTCCACTAAACTTGCGATTCTCCGAAACCCGATGGCTTATGGCCGTTGACTTGTTGACGGTCAGCTCCTTGGTGCATAGCCTGCCACCTGTCTTCCACTATTGAAAGTTGCCCCCGACATCGGGAAATCGGGCATCGGGATATCGAGATTTCTGCTACCATGTGCGCGGGACTTTCAGTTCCCCGATCCGCGACTCTGTGGGATCTCTAACCACGTGCCTCTGGATCGGACGACCTGTATTCAGCCTCTAAAGAGAAGAGACTTCTCTGCTGCTAAATGTCGAGTAGATGGGCAACTCCAACACCCCGATAACCATTGATTTTCTTTGCGGACGGATCTCAGCTGTCAATGGCAAGACTTTGCACGCTCGCTTGATTTGATACTTGGAGAAAAACAAGAACTCTCCAGAGCTGCGCTCGAGCACTGCGTGCAACTTGCAGACCCGCGTGCTTCTCGAACCAGTGACAAGATTTATCACTAACAGAATGATTATTAAATCTTATGGAGTTAATTTCCTCAAATTCGCAAAATATCCCCAAATCCCAAAATATGATGTCCAATTTGGTATGTAGTTATGCTTATTTAGAAGGTGTGATATGAATTTGATTTGATTCTATTAATTGATTTTGCTTAACTAAGAGTTGAACATTTTGTAGCTACTATTTTTAATAAATATTAGTTATTAATTTAATTTTTTTTTGTTACAAGTGTCCATTACAAAGATGCAATTAAACTTTAGTTTCCATATATGCCAAAATAATCCATTTAGTTGGAATTCCTTATCTCCACAGGTCGAATTACTTAGGCAAGGAAAAATTGAAAATTCTCATTAGTTCAAAGGAGATAAACTTCCAGCTTCAATTCCGAGCAAACAGTGAGGAATCTCTTAAAACGGACAAAAACCCACTTGCAGAACAGGTTGGTTTACGTTTTAGCAGGGAGATTTTCTCCAAAAGTGAATATTTTGCGAGGAATCTTTATCATATTGAGAGGGAATTTCCTAGATTATTTGTTGCGTCCAATCTCCAGGAGGCGAACTTCCAGTGTCATTTCCAAGCAAACGATGATAAATCTATCAAAATGATTGAAAACCCATTTGCATAATGGGCGGATTTACTTCTTGTCAAGGTCGTTTCCTCAAAAAATGAATCCTTTGAGATGTATGTCTGATATTTCAAAAGGAATTTTCTCAGAAATAATGTATAAATATCAGATCTTGAGAGCTACCATAGGGGGATTTCAATTTTCTGCAAGAGGGGTACTCTTTGCACTATTGTAAGGGGGATTTTATTTTGTAGAACTTGTCTTAATATTCAGATCTGAAGCTTGGGGATTCTCTTTCTGATATTTAAATCTCTTATGTAGTTGCAGATTTCATACTATTATGGATTTGCTCTCTATCAACAAATCTTGATGTCTTTGAAAGATTGTTGGAGAATTATTTCTAGAGATATAGAGGTTTCTTGATTGTATTTCATTTCATATATATTATTTGTATGAATATAATCTTGTTCTTTTGTTTATTTTTGGTGGATTTATACCAGTGATCGCATATGGTGGCACTATTGTTCTTTATGCAACTTTTTGTTTATGTGATCAACTATTTGAACTTATAATTTATGATTTGTTTATGCATTTTAATCAATTTCTGAGTAACTTTTTTACTCAGAAATTTATCATTATAAATTGATTTAGCAATCATTAAAGTATGAGAACTACTTCCTTACTATAGTGATTTATCTTTTATCATTTCCAGGTTATACTAATTCTATGAACAGAACATGAAAGAAGCTAAATAATATCAATTATTAGGACTACTCGTGTAATCTGATATTCTCTTTAAATCTCATGTTTAATCCCCATCATTTTTAAACCATTGCACTTGGTATTTAGGAACTATTTTCTATGTGCCAAGTTAGAATAGTTATTTTTCAATTTTTTCTGCATTATTAGTTAGATCTTCATTTAGTAATGCATACTTGAAAGTCTCCATATGCTGGAACAAATATTATTATGGCTTTGTTGAACCCTTGTTTCAGTTGGTTTAAGGTAGTTCAGGTAAGGTTAACTGGACCCATTAAAAATAGTCGGGATCACCATATGAAACGGAAAATGGTCTAATTGGGACCCGACTAGGTGATTTCCACAATGTTGAATATGGTCAATTCTATCCATCAACACATCCCTAGCCTGACACTTCAAGATAGAATGGCAATGGTAGTCGGGGAATCAAATTTAGTTGTAACAATAGTTTGTTATTTTTTATACAGTTCAATAGTGGAATATTGTGTTGGCACCTTAAGGGTTCGAAGACTGCACGCGTGCCACAAGTCAACATTATGTGTGCGCTCAAGAATATGCACTACGCGGTGTCAAGTTTCAATGTATGCGCCATCAAAGGATTTACTGTGTGTGCCAACCCATTTTGTAACATGCACAAGGACTTAAAGAGATCACATACAGGTCGAATCTAAAAACATCTTCAGTAATCATTGTAACTTCTTTTGTAACAACCCAATTGGTCATGGTCAAGGTTGTGGATGAGATGGAAAGTTTGTTATGATTTCCAGGCTCTATGGAAAATATGGGGATGCATGCAGATATGTAAGGGTTGGGTTTTTTTTCACTAGGAGGGATCGAGTAATATGATAATGGGTAAGTTGTAGAGAAGCTAGAGCTCCAGTTCGGATGTTCAGAGATATTGTGTGTGTGAATATGAGAGAGAAAGTAGATCTAAGTGCATGGAACATCTCTATTTTGACTGTTAATGCATCTTGATCAGGCTTCAGCCTCTGTGTATGGAAATGTATTTGGATGCCTTTGAGTTTAATGAATAAATTTTGAAGTGCCTACAATTGAAGTGTATTTGAAGTGCCTACAATTGTCATGTCATTTACAATCATCAAAGGAAATATATTCAAATAACCCTATAGTCGTATGTACGAAAGTGAAGCCACTGGTTGAAGGAGGTAGTTGCCACGAATTAAAATAATATTTATACCACTTGAAGGAACTACCATAGCAATTTAAATAGAGTTTCCACAACAGTCCAAACAAAGCCACCATTAGAAATATAAATTGCATCGAAAATAAAGATAGGTACTAATTGCATTGAAAATAGACATATAAATGGTTTGAAAAATTATTATGTATCTTCAAACAATATGTACAAGAATAAATTCTATCAAAAGGAGATCTAAGTTTGGAATGGATAAACCTCATACCTAGAATATTATTCTAGAGAACTAGGTGAGCACCCTGACTGGGTACCTTGATGACTTGATAAATGGAGATATTTCGATAGGGATATTTGATATTCAACCTCGTATTAGGATTTTTGAAGTAGCAAAGAATCATTTACCCCTATGCCTACTGAAAACAGAAGACAATAAAAATAGATTGCACTCTCATGGTTTAAGAATCCCACCCTTTGTAGACAAGGAAGGGATCAAGTGTAGGAGATGCTCAACATGGATTGTTGCTTACTTGATGTAATAAAGTCACGCTCATATAAGTGACTGATAAAATGATAGTTAGATAATAGTTAAATAAGGAAGTTACATTACTAGTAGCACAAATGCCTAGCCATTAACATAAAAGGGAATCAACCCCATTGTGTCAAATGACCACATTCACCTAATTTCAACTAAAGTTCCTTCACATGGGCCAAGTAATATTTAGTTCTTTCAAAAGAGAGAGGATCTAGAAAGATCAACTCTTTCTTAATCCACATAACCTAATTTTCATGAGTTTTATCAAATAGAGTCTTCATCTTCTTCCAAACAACATTTAGATAGTTGATATCGCTTGTATGAAAGTAAATCTCCCTAGAGATGTAGGCCATTATGACTACTACAACTTCATCCTTTTTCCCATCGATGAAAATTTTTTGTTGGTCATCCTTCGAATTTGGAACCATAGTTTTTGTAAAATGCTAGAGTGCCTTAATATTCAACAATGTTTTCATATCTCATGCCCATATTCCATAATTATGGCCATTTGGAATAACTTGCTCTTGTTTGGAAGACATGATGCTAATATAAAGATATATTCCCATAGTTAGTCTACAATTCAAAACCCTTAGACAATCTACTAGACAGATATATTTTGTCAAGAATGTGTATAACGAACAACTTCCAAAAGACTTGTAAACAATAGGCTAGATCTCAAACCACTAGCTCTCATACCATTTTGGAGAACTAGGTGATTAGGTAGATAGAGGTAGTATTCTAACAAAGAGTTGGTGTCTAAAGACACCATTATTGTTCATGTTTGTACCGCCGAATAGGTATTTCTGCACAAGTCTAAGTGTATATATGTGTGGAAGTCGTCCAAATCCTTCTACCTTGATACTTTACTTTAATTAAATGAATTATTAAAGTAAAGTTTTTTTATTAATTAGTTCAGTTTATTTAATGAAATACTAAAATTATTAGCATTAGTGAATTAAATATTATCCATTGATCTCAAGTGAGGTGAGATGTAATTTTAGTCATCAATCACTTTGGATATTAGGGTTAGGTCATAACTCAAGATTATAAAAGTAAGGCTAGGGTAAAGAAGGAAGGTTGATTGTTGTTGACATAGAGAGCATAGAAGGACTTTTTCTCAAGGAGACCCTAGATAGGTGGAGAAGGAATTTCACCTAGAGATCTAGGACAAAGGAGGAGAGAGGGAAAGCGTGCAATACTAGGATCATGTCATCACAGACAACGAGAGTATTGTGGTACAGGTCGTGTGGTACAACACGAGTATCAAAATACATGTCCCACGGACAATATGAGTATCAACATATAGGTTGTGTTGTACAACCTGAGTATTAGCACACAGGTAGTGCAGACAACACGAGTATCAACATATAGGTCACGCAGTACAATGTGAGTAAAAACATATAGGTCACGGTACAGTGAAAGTATTAGCATATTGGTTGTGTTGATAACACAAGTATCAACATACATGGTGTACGGTACAACGTGAGTATCAACATATGTCAAAACTAGGGAAGGAGTATTGGACAACAATAAAGAGGGTTTTCAGGCATTTGTGTGGCACTTCTAGTTATGGATTGTGCTACCAAAGAAGACTAGGATTCAACATAGTGTTGGAAATACATAATCAATAGTGGTTTTAGATCTAGGTCCATATTTTAGGTATTCTGCAACTACCAAAACCCTAAAAGTGTTTTGAGTATAACCAATAGGTTTGTTGATGCATATTCTGCTGCAGATCTGGATTGAAAAATATCTAAAAGTGGGTATGTTTTTAACCTATTTGGAGGAGAAATCAGTTGGATGAGATAAATACAGGTTGTAGTGGCACTCACAACTACAAAAGTTGAATACATGGAAACCACTCATGCATGCAAGGAAGAAGTATGGTTACGGAGATTGTGTTCAAGTATTGGGTTGGTACAACAAGAAGTAAGATTAGATTGTGATAGGCAGAGTGTAATATTCTTGGCTAAGAACCTATCTTATCATTCAAAGACAAAGCATATTGATGTCCAATATCACTTTCTGAGAGACATGGTTGAAGACAAGAAGGTGTTGCTAGAAAAGGTTAACACTTTGAAGAATGTTGCAAATTCATTGACAAAGTTTGTGAGCATCGAGAAGTTCTCCTAGTGTAGAGAAAAAATGGGCATCATTGCCTTGGATTTTTTACTATGTATTCATGTGACCCGTTGTATGCAAAGAAAACAACAAGTGGGAGAATCTTGGGTAGGTGTTATATTCTTTGCATGTTTGTGGGGGGGTGCCTCAGATTTGAGAACTGTGTCTAATGATCCCTCCCTAGTAGTGGTGTACATGTGCGCCTACGCTACTTGAGGAGGGTCCTAGGATTTCCCCCCCTTGGCTACGTAAATAATTCGGGGAAACACCCCAAAACTTTTTTTTAGGCAATTTTTGATATTTTATCGTTTTTTGTTATTTTTAGCAATTTTCTAAATTAATCCTGGATTGAGGGATTAGGGTTTTGGTAGTTGCAGAATACCTAAAATATTGTATATATTGTATTACAAATGGTGAAATTAATAAAATGAAGAGTTGAGAGGTGAAACATCAAGAAAGGTTGGTTTTCTCCCAGTTAAGGTTTTCCAACATAAATCTTTGTGTACTATGTGTATGAGCCATTGATTAATTTATGTTTTTCTTAAGAATTTGTTTGCATTACTTTACTTCACAGGTTTAAAAATTAGACCAGGTGCCAAGATCATAATTTCAACATAGTATTCGAGCCTTCACTCTAAGAGGAAGCCAAATATCAAATCCATAGTAGTTAGAAGCATATCTATCATATCTGCAAGGAGATCTCATTAGATCTATTTTCACTAGCAAGTTTGAGGGAAAAATCAAGTCTAAGGGATGGCAGTAGCAAGTTTGAGAGTTGAATACATGTTGGATGGAGCATCCAACTTCCCATCTTGAAAATCAAGAGTTACTTTGGCTTTGAAGAAATATGACATTTGGGAGACAGTGGAAAAATTATTTTTTCCACTGATAAATCCATAAGCTTTGGTAGCTCACGAGAAGAAGGAGATTAAAGTTGAGTGGGAAATATTGGATTTGATGAAGGATCATCTAATTCCTCACTTATTCTAGAAGAAGACAACCAAATATATGTTTGATGCCCCAGTAGGATTATTCCATAGCACTAACATGAATAGGAAGATGGTCTTCAGAAATAAACTCAAATCTGTGCAGATGTCTAGATCTATCAATTTTTCCAGCTACTTCATGAGGATCACTCAGGTACGTGATCAACTTGTAGCTATAGGGGAGAAATTGGATGACATAGATCTCGTTAATGTGGCATTGAATGATTTTCCCAACTCTTGGGAACCATTTTTAAAGGGAGTTTGTGCTTGAGAAAAACTCCTAGATTGGCAGAGGATTCGGGATGATTGCATTCAGAAATAGACTCAGGAGGACTCTAAAGTAGGCAAGAAGGGAGATGAATAATATGAGAACATGGCCCTTGTCATTTAGACAAGGAATGGAAAAGGAAAGGATTTCAACAAGAAGGGTGATGGTGAGGAGTCAACCTCAGAGTTGGGGAAGAAGGACTTGAGTAAAAGAAAGTGCTTCATGTGCCACAAGATGGGAACTATGCATCAAAGTGTCCGGAGAAGAATAAAGGGAAAGGAAAAACACAAACAACAACATCAATGGAGATATAACTAGATGAGTTTGCAAAAAAAATTGAGAAGGAATTCTCATTGGTCTCCTGCCTCTCTACCAACACCAACTCAAGGAGTTCTTGGTACTTGAACAGTGGTGCTTTTTATCATATGACAGAAGCACGGGATCTATTCAACAATCTAATGGAGGACTCAGGCACCCATGTGGATCTTTATGATTATGTCAAGTATGCAGTGAAGGGTAAGGGAACTATCATGTTTAACTTGAGTTAGGGAGTTTGTTAGAGACCCAAGATGTGCTTTATGTACTAGAATTGAAGAAGCAATTGCTCTCAATTTCAGTTTTGGAGGACAGGGTTTTTGTCGTCATGTTCAAGAAAGGGAAAGTACTCATACGTTAAGAGAGAGTTATCCCTAGCACAACAATGAACATTGGTGTTAGAGAGGGCATGCTATATGGGTTGTAGGGTAAGAGTATTTGTGGGTCCAAGTGGATCTTATCCATTCAAATGTGAGTGGATAGATGTCAATGGAAGAGGACAAGCAAAATTCTTTGAAGGGAGAACAATGTTCAGAGACTTCCAGTGTGGGGATTCAACCTTCAGATGGGAAGAGGAAGTTAGCCCCTTCCAATTCTAATAGAAGACCTAGTTGGTATGAGATGATATTGGGGGATGCTCTAGAGAAAGTTGAGTCTTTTAGGAGTACATTCAGGGAGAGTAGGCCTCTGGACAAGTTTCCAAACTTCGGGACACTAATGGCTAGTATGATTGATTCTGATTTTTCCAGTGTTCGAGAAGAAACAGACCAACAAGTTTGGAGGGATGCCATGGGACATGATGATGTTCACAATATTCTGCCAAGATCGGAGGGAACCGATTTTAGGTGGTTCTTCAATAAGTACCTTCCTCACTAAGAGGGAGTGTTGATGTTTGTAGCATTGGATATGTACTTCCCCACATGTCTAAGTGTATAGATGTGTGGAACTCATCCAAAGCATTCTACCTTAATACTTTACTTTAATAAAATGAATTATTAAAGTAAATTCCTTTTATTAATTAATTGAGTTTATTTAAATAAATACTAAAGTTATTAGCATTAGTGAATTAAATATTAGCCATTGATCTCAAGTGAGGTGAGATGTAATCCCACCCATCAATCACTTTGGATATTAAGGTTAAGTCATAACTCAACATTATAAAAGCAAGGATAAGGTAAAGAACATAGGTTGATTGTTGTTAACACAAATAGCATAGAAGAACTTTTTCTCAAGGATATCTTGGATAGGTAGAGAAGGACATTCCCTTAGAGATATAGGTGAAAGGAGGAGAGAGGGAAAGTGTGCATTAGAAGCATCATGCCACTACGAACAGTGCAAATATTGTGGTATAGGTTGAGTAGTACAACGCGAGCATCACCGTACAGGTCATGCAGAAAACACAAGTATCAACATATAGGTTGCACGATACAACGTGAGTATCAACACACAAGTCATGCATATAACACAAGTATCGACATATATGTCACCCGGTACAACACGAGTATCAACACATTCATCTCATGCATGCATTGATTTATTAGATTGACCCATAGGGCCATCTTATATAGCACTGAGATGTATCCAACTCCCTTGAAGTGAGGAAGTTGAGGTCCAAATAGATTGATGAGGGTGCTTAACAAACTTCTTACTTTCTACCTTGTTTTTCACACTAGTTGACCACTTTGGTCTAACTACTTAACTAGTCAATTGCCTAGTTGACCACTCAATTGACTCTCCTAGTGGATTGTCAATTTTCAATTGACTACCTCCAAAAGATATAGAGGTGTGATGAAATTGCATATATTCTACTATTTCAACATCTTGAAGCATATCAAAGGTCAAGGGAGGAAAACCATGGACTTGTGCTCTAAATGAAGCTTCTCGGGCTCAGTCGCCATGAAATACACCTGCAACCCACAAAATTGTTGGATTACTGAGAGGGAGGGTGAATCAGTAATAACGTAATTATAATCATTTTCTTCAAATGTTATATCAATGTAGAATTATTATCCAATAATGAAAAGTAATAAATAAACAATCACACACATACATAGTACACCATTGTTTTACATGGAAACCCAAATCGGGATAAAACCACAGAATGTTTTTTCTTATATGTCTTGAAGAATTACATTCATTGGAAGCACCAACTTCCTTTGTTTTCCAGCTGCAACTAGAATGAGGCTCCAACCCCCTAGTTTCTCAGGCTACAACCTGAGGGAAGATCCAACTCCCCAAATCTCTAGCTACAACCAGAATGAGGCTACAACCCCCAATGTTCTCCGGCTACAACTGGAAGGTGGCTAAAACCACCTGTCCTTGCCCCGTCCTACCACCCTGAAGT
>SNQJ01S0010448.1:259853-280226 GCA_010110895.2 Picea sitchensis
AAATGTGAAATGTTTATTTTTATTTTTTATTTTTTAAATAAGATTTGCACTTGGCTTGCTTAGCTTAACTAGAAGGAAATTCAGGTTAATCCTAAAACTATAAAGTAATATCATGGTAAAATGTAGTTGCTATGACAAATCTATAAACTATGTGTCATCATGGAGCAATAAGGCTTTCTCCATCCCTTGTGAGTCTATGTCTAATTCTTTTAAGAAGCTGATTTCTTTTAAGATTATGAAACTAGCTCATTTGTTAGCATATTATTCATGTTTCAAAGTAATCATCATAATCAATAATTATAGATTGTTAACTATAATCTTCATTTACAAATTTACTTGGCATAAACTAAGTTGCTATGCAACCTTTGTTTACAAAAATTTACATGCATATTTAAAAAAAAAATTACAAGAGTTTTGCATTTACATGCATATGTAATTGTTTATTTCCTTAATTATAGTATTTGATAAGAGTAAGCATTTACATGCCTATGTAATTGGTTTTTTTATTATATCATTTGATAGGAGTAAGTATTATATGCATTTGTAATTGTTTTTTTAATTATAATATTTGATAAGAGTAAGCATTTACGAAAAACTAAATTAATATGTATATTAATTATTTTAATTAATAATATATAAATATAATAATATGATATAGTTGTTTATTTATTTAGGAAAAATTAAAGTAATATGTATATTAATTATTTTAATTAATATTCTATAATTGTGTATTCTTCATGTTTGTAGTGATGGGAAGTTTTTAGAGTTATAAAGTATTTTTAAAATCTAAATTAATATGTATATTAATTATTTTAATTAATAACATATAAATATAATAATATGATATAGTTGTTTATTTATTTAGGAAAAACTAAAGTAATATGTATATTAATTATTTTAATTAATATTCTATAATTGTGTATTCTTCATGTTTGTAATGATGGGAAGTTTTTAGAGTTATAAAGTGATGGGAAGTTTTTAGAGTTATAAAGTATTTTTAAAATGTTATTATTTTTCATGTGTTTGTAGTGATAAGAAGTTTTTAGAGTTATAAAGTATTTTTAAAATGTTATTTATTTTATGGTATAGTAAGTTTTTTTATTATTTAATATAAGAAATAGATATGATAAAGTAATGTTAAAAATATAATTAAAAATAAAAATAAAAAAGAGAAAAATAAAACAAATGTATTCACCTTACACTGAATTAATCTTTATATATTAATATGAAGCATCAGTATGTGATAACCTCCTACATTAATATAAGGATAGTCTACATTAATATAAGAATAGTGATATTTTATAATAAGATGATTCATCAATGTATTAATTTATTTTTATTATTATTATATATTAATTTTTATAAACAATGTATTAAATTAGATTTAAATGATGTATTAAATTTAGATTATTAATTTTTGCAATTTTTATTGTGTATAGACATTTATGTGAAAAATGATATATTGGATTTAATTTCAGTTTAAATTTAAATAACTAATTTTAACAATTTTGAAAGTAATAATTAATTTTTACAATTTTGAAAATGATTAAGTGACTATTTAATTGATGATAATGATGATGATGATTAACTTCCACTAAGACTTAATTGGTTGATGAGACCTTAAGAGGGTAAGTGATTACTTGTGATTCTTTAGAATTTTGTTTCGCTCGAAAAGCATTAAGAGAAGCTTTCCAAGATCACCATACTTTTGTTGAGTTAAGAAGTTAGGAAGGTTGGTAGTGTGATCAATATTTTGAAAATGAGATCTAATATGGGTATAGGTTGGACAATCTAAGAGAAAGTGTTTTTCATCTTCAACCTTCTTAGTGTCACAAAGGTGACACGCTCTTTCATCCCATGGCGTTTTAGGAATTGACCAATGCCCAGCTCATGAGAATTTGTTCTTATCTTAGCAAAGCTTATTTTTTTCTTTACACTTTTACAGATAGATAATTTTGATCTTCTAGATTAAGGTTGATTACATCTTTATAATACCTTAATTTTCTTTTTTCCCCTAACTCTTTATCACACCACATTTTTTCCTTAAACTTTGATTTGATTTTTTTTCTAATAGTATCTTTATTCTGCAAAATGGTTTCTTCCATGATTCTCCAATAGTTTAGCCAAGATCAGGTATCTTTATGCAATTTTAGGTAACCTCTTGTCTTCCATGTTGCTTAACTTGTTCTTATACATTAAGTATCTAGTCATAGCTATGCTCTCAATGGAGGAGAGACTAAATAAGAATAATTAAAATATTTATTTATATTTTAAAATATTTCATTTGTTTAAAAAATTAAAAATATATATATATATATTTTTTTAATAATTAAAAAAAAATCTCTTAATTGATTTTTTTAATGTGGTTTAAAAAAAAGATTATTCTTGTTTTAAGATCTAATTCTTCTTGAAAGTGATATATTAAACTCTTAGCCAATACATTATTATAATAGTTTTAAGCTTTATATTTTAAAAAATTTAACTCCAAGAGATTTTTACTTCCAGATTTTCCTTAAAAAGGATCATCTAACTATATGATGCAAACTAAAAAATAATTTTGTTTTAAAAAAAAAAATTGAAAACAATAGTCATAATACAGTCTTATGATATGATACCAGCGAAACCAGAGTTTAATTCTGTTTTTAAAAACCACATATATTGGAAAACATAACATTGGTAAACAACATATTTTGAAAAACATAAGAAAAATCGGTAAACCGCACACCTCAAATTTATTAAAAATTATCAAATTTCGTTCCAGGTGTTAATGACAGATTTGATTGTATCGCGGGCCGGTATCATGAAGTATGAAAACATATATATTCATATGTTTTCAGGCGCGTACAGATTAAAACAAAAGAACATATGTGCGCGGGTAAAGCGCTTTCGTCCTACAGGTTTTGGAAAAGAAAAGAACATATAGATTAATTGGGCCAAGAACCAGTAAGCCCTGGCTCCTGGTTGACAGGCTTCTTATCAAGAAAAAACAAAAGAAAAGCAGGCCCGCTGCTCTAATTCCTTCGAACCTGAAAGCTTTGAAGCCGATTGCCAGACTCAGGCGCCTTGTCCAAAGCTTCTCCATACAAGTTTCTGCTCCTTCAAATAACAGTGCTATGCTTTTCACTATTTCAACAACATTCCTTCAGAGCGATCAAATTACTTTAACAATTGGCAACAGTATATTCGGATCCAAACTCTCCTCAGGCATGTGCAGCAGGAAGTGTATCAATCCCTCAAAAGGCATTTTCAACAAGTGATCCTGAAAGTGCCTGAGCAGTGCCAATCCAACTCGGAAAATAGTCTTCTGCACGCCCTCAGACAGCAAAACGTCCCAGATCCTAACAGTGAAGGGAAAAGGCAAATATGCAGAAAAAGCAGTCATAAACCACCCGCTGGCATACATGCAGGGTGTGATCATCTGCTCCTCCAAATGCCTACCCAGTTCAGGCAGCTGCGCATTCACCAGCGTTTCGAACTCATTCAGGTAACCATGTAGCAGAGGCAAGCCTTCCAAATACAAGCCCCGCATTGGCATATTCACAGTTCCTTTGAGCAGTGCCGCCATAACCCAAAAGGCTTCTTCCTCATTCATGTGAAGCAGAGTCATGCCAGCTATGAAATTCATCCCCTGTGTATACCCCACATCTCTGTCATACACAGCATACGCCTTCAACAAATTGTGCAGAGATCTCTGTCCGGGCCCGTCTATCATTTGAAATAATTCTTGTGANTGATCCTGAAAGTGCCTGAGCAGTGCCAATCCAACTCGGAAAATAGTCTTCTGCACGCCCTCAGACAGCAAAACGTCCCAGATCCTAACAGTGAAGGGAAAAGGCAAATATGCAGAAAAAGCAGTCATAAACCACCCGCTGGCATACATGCAGGGTGTGATCATCTGCTCCTCCAAATGCCTACCCAGTTCAGGCAGCTGCGCATTCACCAGCGTTTCGAACTCATTCAGGTAACCATGTAGCAGAGGCAAGCCTTCCAAATACAAGCCCCGCATTGGCATATTCACAGTTCCTTTGAGCAGTGCCGCCATAACCCAAAAGGCTTCTTCCTCATTCATGTGAAGCAGAGTCATGCCAGCTATGAAATTCATCCCCTGTGTATACCCCACATCTCTGTCATACACAGCATACGCCTTCAACAAATTGTGCAGAGATCTCTGTCCGGGCCCGTCTATCATTTGAAATAATTCTTGTGATGGCAAAGTGCGATGGATGTCTTTCACGATAAGCTTCTCTGATGAATTGGACGTTTCAGTGGATAGGAGGAGTTGGTAAATCCCAGGGTTGGCCAACAGAAGCTCCCGGCCACCTGAAATCAGTTGCCAAAGATTACCCCGAAACTCATCTGGGTAGCCATCTCTGATACTCCTCTTAAGCTGGAGGGTAGCCATGTCCATGGATCCAACCTAAAACCTTATAACTTATTAAATCAAGCACCCAGCAACCAAAACTGGCAATGAATTTCAGTAACAATTCACATTATATTGAGGTATATATAGCCCAGTCTCCTGATTAAAAATTAGACAATGTTAAGATTAAAAAAGCAGAATTAATTAATATAAAATAGCATAATGTCAAAAACAAGCACAATCTCTGATAGGGTATAAATAGATAATGCCATTCTTATGAATATAAAAATAGCATAATGTCATATAACTAAAGGAGCTAATAAAATCAAATAGTTTAAAAACTAAAGCAGCTAAAAAAAATCAAATAGTTTAAAAATAGAAAAGCTTTCTAGAAAAAGCTAAGAATGCAAAATCTTAGAAAAAGCTAAAAATGCAAAATCTTAAAAAAAAAAAAAAAAACAGAATGTCATAGAATTAAAGCAGCTATAAAGCAACTAAAGATCAAATAGTTTAAAATAGAAAAGCCTTCTAGAAAAAGCTAAGATTGTAAAATCTTAAAATTAAGTTTAATATCTAAAAATCTCATGTAATTTACTAACTTTGTGAAGAAATAAATTAGAAATTGCAATATCACTTAATACCATTAAGTTGAAGCCCACAGGGGTGTGCTTGCCGGTTTTTCCCTAGGGATTAGGGGTTATAAGGCAACCGGCAGGATTCGACATATTGTCGTTGTTACCGATTCCCCTAGTTACAAACAAAAAAAAATACCATTAAATTGAAGTTAGACGACTAAAACTAAAGGGTTTATATGCTACATTTGTTATTTTTATTTAGTTCGTTATCTATGAAGAAGTTATAAAGCAAAGCAATTTTAATTTAAGGTTTATATATGGGTTATAGGTTTAAATTTAGATGAGTTCTTTGGGATTATTAGCTAACTAGTGGTTAAGCCATCTTCCATTTGAATATCACAAGGAAAGGTGGAAAAGTAAAGATATAGTGGGAGGTGTTGTTTAAAAAAAGAAAAAATATTAAGAACAAGTATAAGTTTTATAGAGAATGAAGGATGAAAATACAAGATATTATATTCAATGCAAGATGACAAACCTCAAAATGGATTACAAGGGAAACTAGCAATTTGAAAGAATGATATAAGGGGACGACATAATTTTTACTAAAGTGGAATTGTCAAAATTTTGTAATTGTTCATCAAGACCACGGGACGACATAATTTTTACTAAAGTGGAATTGTCAAAATTTTGTAATTGTTCATCAAGACCACGGGACGATATAATTTTTACTAAAGTGAAATTGTCAAAATTTTGTAATTGTTCATCAAGACCACGGGACGACATAATTTTTACTAAAGTGGAATTGTCAAAAATTTGTAATTGTTCATCAAGACCACTCATGTGCTCTCAGTTGCACCCAACTACATTGTGTCGAATATTCCAACATGCTTGAGATGTCATTAACCTCACCATAAAATTTCTCTATCGTGGTTGTGAGGTAGAAATAATTGACATTACCATGAAAAGTTTATAATCATGATAAGCCATATTTTGTGTTTCTCTTCTCCACATGCATACCTACTCTAGTTTTTTTCGATCCTAAGGGTGTACCTATATTCTTTTGATCCTCTTTATAAGTTCTTCCAAGGAAGGTTCCACGTTTTAGTGGATTTGTACCTTGTATTTCTTTCAAAGCTTAGGATATATGTGAGTGGCTAGTAATGCAAGTTCTATTTGATGCTATGGATTTGGTGAGAACCCAACAAATACCATATTAGATGAACTCCTTATTGATGAGCATATTAAACCTTCCTGAACACAATTATGTTGAAATGTGGAATCTACATATTAATATGTCAAATATGGCAAGCTAGAAGATAAAAAAAAAAAAATTGTTTCTTCATAGTAAAAGGGAAAAAACAAATCCTTGTTTCTTCATAATAAAAGGGAAAGTGTTTGATAATAAATATCGAGATTTCTTGTTGAAGTAATAACTAATTGTAATTATGAATTCATGAAGATTTGTTTCCTCGTAAACTCACTCCTACTTCAAACTCTTATTGCATCTAATTCATGTGAAAATATCAATATGCTTTCAATAACTAAAATATGGTAGATTTGACTATGCTCATTGGCTAATTTTTTCAATTCATTTAATTAGGTAACAACTATGTAATTTGAGTTTTCTATAAAATATAAAATAATAACATATAATTTGAGTTCTCTATAACATATAAAATAATAGCATATAAGGAGAAATAACATTTTTTAATATAAGATAAACCATTGATAAAGAGCTATATGAAAATTCTTTCATTTGAAAGTCATTGTAGAGTGGAATGCTACTCAAAGTTGATTAACATTAATACTAAAGGTGTTTTTTTGTTAAAGTTTTGTTTGTTGATTCATGAAAAAATCATGTAAATTGAAACTAACAATTAAAAAAACTAGAATCATATATTAAAAGCATTAATTTTTTTCAATATTAAAAGAGAATGAAAAGACATAAATGTAAAGAATATAATTGAGCATTTTTCATTAGAATGAGACAGCTTAAAGAAAATGTACCAAGGAAAATATTTTTTTAGAAAAAAAATAATGAAGAGAAAGTTACAAGTGAAAATAACTAAAGAAATAAAAGTGGGAGAGAAGATCTTACTTTTTCTTTTTGCTTAGGAGAAACATGAGGAGGGAGAATATCTCACAAGATACATCACAATAAAGATTGCCAATTGGTAATGTGTATGGGAAATACTTAAAAGTAAAAAGATTCCATCTATAAAGTTGAAGTTGAAGTTGACCAACTTGTCATAAAAGAGAAGGTGGTTGATCGTATAATACTAAACACCAAGAAAAAGCAGTGTCACGAAGGCCAATAATGACGAGGAATTAGAAAAGCATAAAGTAAATTTTACAAATGGGATTTTAACTAAAGGTAATGAGCTCGATGAATGTGAAGGGCCAATGGGAACTAAGTGTCTCGTGTCCATAATGGAATTAAAATGATTCTAAGTGTTTTAAGGTATTGATTTGCATATAACATAAGAAAACTAACTTATTTCAAAAATAATTATGGTTAGTTGAAGTGGCTAAAGAAAGCTACTTTACATTTCAAAGTTGAGATTTACTAAGAAAAATTATTACTCCAAATAAGAAAGAGATGTAACTTTCTTATAAGTTGTTGTGGCAGAAGGAAAAATTGTGTGTTTTTATTAGAATGAAAAAATGGGTTAATAGTTGATGTGAGAATTATTTCAAGAAATATTAAATATTGAATCTAAGTATTCCAATGAAAATGAAGGGTTATTAACATTTGGGTATGTTTTGAGTTAGTTGTTGAATAAACAATTTAATGGACAAGCTACAAATGATCACACTATGATTACAATAGTAATTGAATGTGAAAAAGAAAATGAACATGTTATAATGAATATGTTAGTAAGGAATTATATTTAGCTAATCTTATTTTTCAAGATAGTAATAGAATGTGAAAAAGAAAATAAACATGTTATAATGAATATGTTACTAAGGAACTATATTTAGTTGATATTCTTCAAGATAGAATGGAAATGCTAGTGGGGAACTCAAATTGAGTTATAATAATAAAAGAATATGTCATGATCACATTATGATTACAATAGTAGTGGAATGTGAAAAGAAAAGGAACACGTTATTATGAATATGTTAGTAAGGAACTACATTTATTTGATTTTATTTTTCAAGATAAAATGGAAATAAGATTCTTCAAGATAGAATGGAAATGGTAGTGGGAGACTCAGATTTAGTTGTAATAATAGAAGAATGTGTCATTCTTTATACACTTGATTAGTGGAAGATTGCAAGAAATTATGGTGGAAGTGGAAATTCATAGATGTGGATTAATTATTTGTGTGATAGAGAAAGTGTAGGAAGTTTGAAGCAATAATGGCTATGAATTACTAGGTTCATGTTTTTCTAACAAAGGGAGTTTGATGCATAGCATCGTAAACCTTTTCAAACACAATTTTGTTGAAATGTGGAATCTCTAGGTTATTATGCTAAATTTTGTGGAATCTCTAAATTATTATGCTAAATTTGACACCTAGAGATTATAATAACAAATCCATGTTTTCAAAGTAAAAGGAGAACCCTTTGATAGGAGATATGTAGACTTCATTTTTGAACTGTTAACAATGGAATTATAGATTCATCTCATAAACTCAAACCTACTTTGGATCCTTACTACAACAACTTCGTATGGAAATACATATTTGTTTTTAATACCTAAAGTGTGGTAGATTTGAACATGCACATTTATATAGGTTTTCAATACATTATGTTAGGGAATGTCATGTGTAATATATATTCTATATGGGATATAAAATAATATCTAGTATATGTCAAGTGGGAGAGGTAATAGCGTGAAATAGTATATGTCAAGTGGGAGAGGTAATAGGGTGAAATAAACCCTTAGTAAAGAGCTATTATGCTCATAGTTGTGAAATTTTCTTATTTGAAAGTACTTGTGGGGTGGAGTGTCTCTTAAAGTTAAGATTATGTGTAATGTTGAGGATGTTTTCACTAGATATAAACACTTTTCCACTTTTGTAGTCAAATGTTTGTGGTAGAAATTTGAAGGGTGAGTACAAGCTAATGATGATGTCTTATGATGCATATAATAGATTAGAGGAAATGAAAATATGGAAAAACAATTTGGAAGAATGATTAGAAGTACTTTTTCAACCAATTAAACACTTCTTAAAAATACTAATTAATTATGGAGATAAAAAAAAAAATTGAGTTTTAAAACTTGATTTTATTTTGTTATGATTGTCAAAATGAACAAGCTACTAGATATTTGGAACAAACTATATTGAGTTAAAGAGATGGAAAATGAGGAAATTTCTTTCAAAATATTAGTGTAAAGTGTAAAGGATTGTTTTATATGATACTTTCCCAAAGCCACTAGATTGTAGTGAGTGTTTGCAATTACATATGTGTTCTTTAATTATACCATATAATGAGAGGAAATATTTAGCTAAGGCAATACGATGTTCACAAGGAATAATTTTGTTTAAAAACAATTGAAAACAAAAGTGATGATACAGAAGGAAAATTTGTGGTATTCGGGACTCTCGAAATGGGATATTCCTTTGAGAATTAAACTTTTTTGTTGGCTTTTTTTAGAAGATAAAATCTTAACCTCTGACAATTATATCAAGCGAGGGGGTTTTGGCCCAAATGTCTGTGTTTTAGGTTGATCTAATGTTGAGTCTGGTTTTCATCTTATGGTTGAATGCCCTTTTGTTATTGAGGTATGAGATTCTATGAGACAAGATTTAAAGTTGGCACAACATTGGAAACATGATTCTTTCCATTTGTGCTTCCTAGAATGGAGAAGGGGTTTATGTGATTGGAAAGGTTGTTTGTTGGGAAATTTGGAAACAAAGAAATTTGGTTTTATTTGAGGATAGACATGCTTCAGTTCTGAAAGTCAAAATGAAGGTTATTGCAGGGTTCAAAGAGCATCACCACGGAGAGGGCTCAGATTTTGGTAGGTAGATTGCTCCTCCTCATGTGTTTAATGATCATTATCCAGAAGGTTTTTTTTATGGAGCTTCTCAGGATGGAGGAAAAAAATGTGGGGCTGGTGTTTTCATAAAGATGAATTCTTTTTTATCTTTCAGGTTGAAATCAAAATTGTGGAAGGGACAAACACTAGAGGGGAGATTGCTCTTTGGAGTTTATTTTTTTTTGCAGATTCCAAAATTTTCCACCAAATGCATATTTTAGGAGATTCCAAAGTTAATGTGGATTGGTTTAATCATGAAGCACAACTACAGGGGGAAACTCTGCAAGGATGGATTCAAAAAATCTGTATGTTGGCAATGGATTTCTCTTTCCTTTCATTAAGCCATATTTATAGGGAATATAACTCGGTTGTTAATAAATTGTCAAAGGAAACCCTTTTGTTACATGAAGGAAGGTTGGTTGGGGAGGAGTTTGGGGTCTTTCTGGAAGATGATTCGAATGTGTTATATGTTGTAATGTTTTTATATATTTTAATATAAAATATAGAGTTATTTTCTGTGAAAAAAAAGATACGATCAAAACTGTAGTTTAATTCTGTTTAAAAAAAACATATATTGGAAAACAAACCATATATCTCAAATTTATTAAATTTATCAAATTTTGTTCCAGGTGTTAATTACAAATTTGATTTTGTCGTTGAAGTAAGAAAAATATAGATTCACAGCAGGAGCATACAGATAAACTGGGCGGGCAGGTACAATGCTTTTGCCCGACAGGTTTTTGATGTGGGCAAAAGCAAAGGAACATAGAAACTAACACAAAACAATTTTTATTGCTTGCTTGATGAAAATGGTTACATCGCCTCGTTTTTATAGAGGTTATGGAAGGATATGGAAGATCCAGAAAATTCTTGAAGCGGATGTAATGTCGGTGGGAATGGCGGTGATGGAATTGTCTGGAAGACAGTGGAAACGTCGGTGGTAGGTAGAGAAATTAATGCTTCCAACACTCCCCCCTAATTTCTACTACTAATTACATCAATATTTACAATGCCCAATGCTTCTATCAAATACTCAAATTGGTCTTGTGCTAAAGCCCTTGTAAATATGTATGCAAGTTGCTCCTTTGATCTGCAATGTTGTAGGATGAGTTCTCAATTATTGACAAGTTCTCGAATGAAGTGATATCTCGTGTCAATAAGCTTTGTCCTCTTGTGAAAAACATGATTCTTTGATAGTGAAATGGTGGACTTGTTGTCACAATAGATTGTATTAGGCTCCTCTTGATTATGCATTAGATCCTTCAATATTCTTCGCATCCAAACTACTTGACATGTTGTTGATACTCTGCTTATGCTGATGATATTGTCACTATTGGTTGTTTCATTGATGCCCATGCCACAACTCTTGTTCCAAGATGAAATGCATATCCAGATGTGCTCTTTCTGTCATCAATGCTTCCTGCAAAATCAATATCTGTGTATCCAACCAACTGTAGATTATTTGAAGTGGAATATAGTATGCCATGATTGATAGTCCCTACAATGTATCTCAATAACCTTTTTCTATGTGAATTCTTTGGTATGTCCATGAATCTAGAGATCAAATTGACTCCATACATTATATCTGACCTAGTTGCGATGAGATACATCAAACTTCCAACCAATTTTCTGAATATGGTTGAATCAAAATCCATCTCATTTTGTTCTCTACTTAGTTTTGTGCCAAAATCCACAGGTGTAGAAACTGGACTGCAATTTATCATTCTAAACCTTTTTAAAACATCTTTTGCATATTTACTTTGACATATGAAAATGCCTTTATCATTTTGTGTGACTTCAATGCCAAGAAAATATTTCATTAACCCCAAGTCTATCATCTCAAATTCCTTCTTCATTGATGATTTAAACATATCAATAGAGAGATTACATGTATAGATCAAATCATCAACATATAGGCGAACAATCAAGATCTAACCTTGTTCATTGACTTTGGTGTATAGTGTAGTCTCACTAGTGCTTCTTATGAATTCATTTTTTATCATGTATGAATCTATCCTGCTATACCAAACCCTTGGTGCTTGCTTCAATCCATAAAGTGCCTTCTTCAACCTATAAATTGTGTCTTCTTGTCCTTTTACTTCATACCATGGTGGTTGTTTCACATAGACTTCTTCTTCTAAATATCCATTCAAGAAGGCTGATTTGACATCCATTTGATAAGCTTTCCAATTGCATTGAGTTGCAATAGCTAGTACCATCCTAAGTGTGTTAAGTCTTGCTACAGGTGAAAATGTTTCATTGTAATCAACTCCATATTCTTGTGCAAATCCTTTAGCTACTAATCTTGCCTTATATTTGTCAACTTCTCCATTTGCCTTGTATTTAGTTTTATACACCCATTTCACAGCTTTTCATTCTTTCTCCTTATGTAAATAAACTAGATCCCATGTATCATTTTTCTTAATAGATTCCATTTCTTCATTCACTGCATTAATCCAATGTTCTTCCTTAATTGCATCCTCAAAATATATAGGATTCTGAATAAATAGAGAAAAATTGGATTGCAAATCTATCCTATCTCCTTGATCATATATTTCTTGCAAGCTTCTAGTCTTTTTGCTTCTTAATCTTGATCTTAATGATTCAAGTGCAGGATTTGAGTCATAACTTACTTGTGGACTTGATGTTTCTCCTTGCTCAACTTCCCTTTGTGAGTTTTCTTCTTGTGGAATTCTTGATGGTATTCCTCCATGCTCATTTGATTGTTCTCCTAGACTTTTTTCTCTTTGTTCTTCATATGGTATTGTTGTACCTGTAATTGTCTTGTCTATATTTCCATCCCATGATTCTTCCTCTTTGAATATACATCTCTACTTACAATGAATTTCTTGGTTATAGGATTAAACAACTTATATTCCTTAGATTGTTCATCATAACCAATAAAGATGCATTTTTGACCTTTATCATCCAATTTACTCCTTGTTTGTTTAGGCACATGTGCATATGCAATGCAACCAAATACTTTAAAATGAGAAACACTATGATGCTTACCACTCCATGCTTGTTGAGTAATCATGTCCCTCGCAATCTTTGTTGGACTCATGTTCAGTATATAAATTGCACAAGCTACTGCTTCAACCCAATATTTATTAGATAGATTCTCGCCTTTCAACATGCTTCTTGCCATCTCCATTATTGTACAATTCTTTCATTCTGCAACACCATTATGTTGAGGTGTATATCTTGTAGTGAACTGCTTCTTTATTCCATGATATCTACAATACTCCAAAAATTCATTTGACTTGTATTCTCCTCCTCTATCTGATCTTAATATCTTAATAGATAGACCACTCTGTTTCTCAACCAATGCCTTGAATTCCTTAAACTTGTTAAATGTTTCAGATTTGTGTTGAAGGAAATAAACCCATGTTTTTCTACTATAATCATCAATGAATGTTAGAAAGTATATGCTCCCCCCTAATGATGATGTTTTCATCGGACCACATAAATCTATATGCACAATTTATAAATGTGCCCAAGCTCTATATGACATCTCTTTTGGAAATATTTTCCCATGTTGCTTGCCCAAAATTCAACTTTTACATGAACTCATTGGTGCTTGAATAGGTGGTAAACCTCTTACCATTTCATTTCTTTGCAACATACACAATCCCTTAAAGTTTATATGGCCATACCTCAAGTGCCATATCCATGCTTGATCTTGACTTGATGCCTTGAAACTTGCTCCAACCTTCTCCATCATTTCACTTTTCATGTGAAGTGGGAACATTCTATTGTCTGTCATTTTAATCTTTGCAATCACCATTTTACTAGGAGGAATATCAAATATAGTGCATACATTATTCTCAAAATAAACTCTATAACCCT
Source organism: Picea sitchensis (assembly GCA_010110895.2). Taxonomy (NCBI): domain Eukaryota; kingdom Viridiplantae; phylum Streptophyta; class Pinopsida; order Pinales; family Pinaceae; genus Picea; species Picea sitchensis. The sequence goes on from SNQJ01S0010448.1 coordinate 273,628, forward strand.
TTTGAGTAAGTTGTCCCACACTTATGAGATTATGCTTCAAACTAGGGACAAAATAAACATCAGGAATAGTTTTCTTTCCACTATTTGTTATTACATTGGTTGCACCTTTTCCCATGACTTCTACAATATTATTATTACCCAGTTTAATTTGTGCTTTAACTGATGTATCCAAATCCTCAAACAAACCTTTATTTCCAGTCATATGGTTACTACAACCACTATCAAGAAACCAAATGTTACTTGCATTTTCTTGAGCTACATTACATGTAATAAATAGTGTCTCATAACTACTCTCAGAGAAATTTGCATTATGCTTTCTCATATCTGCTTCTTTCTTTTGGCATTCATTTGCAAAGTGACCATACTTCTTGCAGTAATAACATTGAATCTTTGATTTGTCATACCTTTTTGATGCCTCATTGTGATTGCTTTCCCTTGAGCTGAAACTTTGATTTCTCCTTCCTTGTGGGTCTTGATTCTTTCTTCTTCTCTTTGAAAAATATTTCTTCCTCTTCCTCTTCCTCTTCCTCTTCCTCTGAACCTTGGATTTCCTCTTCCTCTGCCTCTACCAAATGACATTTGGGTTTTGAATGCATGCTCCAATGAGGTATTTTCATTCCTGTTCAACTTGTCTTCATAATTTTCAAGGAGCCAACCAACTCATCCATAGAATATGTAGTCAAATATTTAGATTCTTCAATTACCACAACTATTGCATCAAATTTTCTAGGAAAACTTCTTAAAACCTTTTCTACAACCTTCTGATCTGCTAGCTCATCACCATTTTGCCTTATTTGATTAACCAACTCCATAACACGATATGTAAATTGATCTATTGAATCAGAATCTTTCATTTGCAAGTTTTCAAATTCTCTTCTAAGTGCTTGGAGTTTAGCAATTTTTACCTTACTCGTGCCTTGATATGTTGTCTCTAGAATGTTACATGCTTTCTTAGCTATAGTGGTTGGTTTAATCCTTCCAACAACCGAATCATCCAACGCTTGTCCAATTATCTGCAAATCCCTTTTATTATTTTGCCTATTTTCATCAAGCCTTTTCTTTTCATCAAAACTCAAAATAGACTCATCTTGTGGTTCATCATAACCATTCATTACTATATATGATAGCTCATGTGAGTCAAATGCTAATTTCATTCAAAATTCCCAATTATCATAATTTTTTCCAAAAAATGTTGGAATCATTAATTGTTGATACATTCCTGATGCCATTTCTTAAAAAAAAATCAAGCCTCCAAACAACACTTTTAGCAAAAAAATAGGTAGGGATTATAGTAAAATATCTTTATAGATCACTTGTGCACAAATATTCTTCCTTCCTGTCTCCCTGCTCCCGTAAATGTCTTGGAGTGCTTCCAAACACAAAACCTTCAACACACTCAATACTCAAATAGATTAAATACAAGTTTGTGAAATAAGGAGCAGAGTGTATTACAGCTGCAATTGTAAGAACACAAAATAGAATACAAAAGAAGGGCTACAACTCTTGTGAAATTCTATGCTCTGTAATAGTAACTATGCACAATGTCCTCGATGTTACTATTGATTGTGGCTAATGAAGATTTAAATAAGAAATAACCTCGTCCAGAGATCAAAGAGGCCAAAACAAAATGGACTTGAACCAGTTCACTTCAGCAACAAATTTCCTTATTGTTAGACAATGGGAGTGAGTCTCTCTAGTGTTCTATTCTTTGGTAGAATAAGGCTTCAAACATAAAATAATATGCAACCTGTACACCCTCTACTTTGAATGCAATTGACAATCGATAGGCCCCACCTTGATCAAATTCGAGGAACACAACTTTGAAATCTCGTTCAGAAGGAGTCCTTCATGGCAGCGATTGATCAGATCTTCAAACCCTTCGAAAAAGAATCCTTGAGCTTACGAAACCAAAATCTCCCTCTAGAAGGCGATGGAAGAGATCAACACCAGGGACCTTGTATTCATAGACACACAATCTTTATAAGTTTTACATTGCACTGCAAGGGGGAGTTGAGTTGCAAGCAACTGAGACCTCAATTGGAATAATTCTTGTGATGGAAAAATGTGATGGATGTCTTTCACGATAATCATCTCTGATGGATCCTCATCCCAGAATTGGGCCTCAATGCACAGCCACAAGTATTGCATAGAAATGCAGTTGCATGAATGTGCAAATGCTTTCATTTTTAAAAAAAATGAAGTACCCAAATCTTCTTTTTTTTTGCATTATAGAAACATGTGGTTTGGCATCAACTAGGAGAATACATATGTGATACCTAGGACTGTAAATAGGGATCAATTCTGATAATGAATGCAGCTATGGGAGATATCCTCCAACTTACAAACCTGTGAGATGTGGAACATAGCAGCTATGTGAAGTCTTTCTCTCATCTTACAAACCTGAGAGAAAGCCCCTATGAAGGGTTCGTGGTTCCTATCTGGAACAGAGTCAGGAATGTAAACATGGCCTCCTCCATGACATGAGTGAGAAGAACTCCAGATGATTATCCGATGTAAGAGTGATCTATTGAGTTAGGACGTGCATGTGGTTGAGCACAAGGTGAACGTGGGAAATCCCAAAAGTGTTGGTCACATCATCATGAGAATGGAAATGAAGATGATGTGATGGCCTCCTCTGAGCAGCAGCATAGTTTACGAGAAGACTCCAGATTATCCTTCTGTAGGTGGCAGTGGGAAAGCAGATCTGTAGAGTGGATGTGCATGTGGACGAGCACAGGTGAACGTGTGAAGACATGGTTCATCTATGTAATGCAGTGAATCAGGTCCATGGCATCCCTATGGATGAGCACTAGTAGGTGTATCAGATCCTTTGCTATATATTCTTCAAGAGTCAGACCTACCTATAACCCTAGTTATTGTGTAAAGGGTACAGGTCGGCCCTACCTTTTGTGTCTAAAGATAAACTGTAAAAGATAATTAATAGTAATAGTAATAGTAATAGTAATAGTAATTATTATAATAATAAATAAATAATATATCTAAGTGAGGTCGGCCCTATTGTGCCAATAGACACTTTAGTTTATAGGACAAGTCTAATATAAGTAAGAGGAAATCTTTCATTATAGACACACACACACACTTGTGAGTTTTGGAAATTTCAGCAAGTACACTTCTTGGTCAAAGTTGCGCACCTCTCTTGGGTGCTAGAGTTCTAGGGTTTTGTGCACCCTCTTGTGTGTTGGATATTCTTGGTGGTGAAAGGTCTTTCTATTGAAGAGTATAGAAAATGATTTGGTTGAGTTTTTCTCCCTTATTGAGAAGGGCTTCCGAGGATACATTTTGTGTTCTTGTGCATGGTGCTTCTTCACGTGATCTTGGTTGCTACAACATTTATGGTTATGGTTAATTATTAAAATGGAATGAACTTCATGCTTAACCTAATGCTATGAAACATCAACATGGTATCAGAGCACAGGTCTTGAAAGAACCCATTGTACAAGCATCCACCAAGTCTCATCCCATATCAGCAAACCCTCCACTTCTGCAGAACCGTACAGCCTTCCCAGAGTTCCAGAAAATTTTGTATGACCCTCTCTCTTGAAGTGTTTCAGCCCCTGAAAACTTGGAAACTGAGGCTAATTTCAGCATAGAAGACTACGGCCTCTTCCAGTGCATCTCCAAAAGCTCTTAGAACTCAATTCCAAGAAATTTTGATTTTTGGCCCTAGGGTTTCTAGGGTGTCGAAAATTCCTGCAGAATATTTATGGTTTTCTGAAGAAACATTATTCTGAATCAATAAGCATATTTATGATACTATCAAATTGATTATTGGTAGTCATAAGTCCAAACATAATCCAATCTACAATGATTCAAGAAAATATGGAGAACAGAACTCCAATGGAAGATAGGCTTGATGGAGCAAGCAACTTCGGCCCTTGGAAATCAAAACTCCTTGTCACCCTTGAAGAAGAAGATCTCTTGGATGCAACTACTAAAAATCTACCAGAAACAACAAATGAATTAGAGAAGAAAGTTAGAAAATAATATGACATCAGAGCAAGGAAAATAATCATCTACTCAGTAAGAAATCATCTCTTTCTCCGGATTGCAAATTTGAAGACTGCCTATGATATGTATAAAACATTGAAAGAAATGTTTGAAAGTGACAACACTCTCAGAGCTCTCGCTTTGAGAAGTCAACTCCAAAGTAATAAGATGATGAAAGATGACACAGTTGCACTTTTCTTCATGAAGTTATCAAAGGTTAAAGAACAGCTAGAGAAAATTGGAGAAAACATGTCTGGTAGAGAACTTGTCTTAACTACTCTCCAGAATCTTCCAAAATCATGGGAGCCCTTCCTTCAGAGTATTAGTGGAAGAGAAACCCTACCAACCTTTGAGAGAATATGGATAGATTGTACACAAGAAGAACTAAGACTCAAAAATAGAGGAGTGGAATATTACCCAGAAGAAATTCATGCTCTTGCACTTCATACCAGGAAAGGAGGAAGATTCAAAAGAAACTTCAGGCAAATATTTAAAGAAGAAAAGTCTTCATCAAATTCAGGATATCAAAGAAGAGATGCCTCAAAAGTTCAGTGTTACAGATGTGACAAGTATGGACATATTGCTAAACATTGTCCAACCAGAAAGAAGGGAAAACAATATGCCACCACTGCCAACATTGATCCAGATCCACCTCAAGAAAATGAAGAAAGGAGAAATGAGAAGTATTTTCTCTAAGAAGAGCGTTGCTACAAAATAGGTAAAATCCTTTTTTTCTAAAATTTCTATAGTGGATTGCATGTTTCAAATAAAAGAAGGATATCACTCTTTATACTAAAAAATCTTTCAAAATTTGGACCATTATCCCTGGTACGGGAGTCCAAAACATTGTTCCTTGTGCAAGAACAAAGCAAAAATATTATTCTTGAAAGAGAGATACAAATCTCAAAATAAATATTGACGAAAAGCAAACATCTGCTCTCCCTTCAGAAGTTCAGAGGGAGACAAAAAGTTTCTCCAGTTGATATGTTCAGCAATATTGCGGCAAGGCATAAAAATTCTTACCTAGACTCACTATGCAAGAGACAAAGAAACATACAAGCCTCTCAAGGCACATTCCGAGAAAGAAAAAGAGTTTTTCAAGCTATCCTTAAAACATGAGCCACTTTATTGATGATAAGACTCCTTGTCTTAGAAAAGCTACAAGAAAACCAGTATGGCCAAAAGACATAATAAAGAATATCAATATACTTTAAGATGGTACATAAGATATTATTCAAGGACCAAAAAAACCTGTGGTAAAGCATGCAGTTGATGAAAGTATCAAGACATGATCTATAGCTAGAGGTTTCTCACAAACAGAGGGATTTGTCCATGATGAAACATCTGATCCACTGAACCAGTTACACCTCCATCCATGAGTTGGAAACTATAACAGATAAATGGATTCTTGATAAGTTTGGATTTCAAACAAAAGTGTTGGAGACCCAAACCTATATCATTACAGTATTGGTGATGAAAGCCTGGTCCTGATGACATGTTCACAAAGTGTTGCTATTACAAGTAATTATAAATCTCTGAATTTGAGATGAAGAATCTGAGTATGATTCATTACTTCTTGGGACAAATGGTATGACAGATGACCGATAAAATCTTCAGTGAACCAGAAAATCCCTTCTGGTTGATGTTCTACCTTGAAGTCTTCCATGGTTTCCTATTGCAGTAGGAAACATAACTCTGTAGCCTTAAGTGCAGCAGAGACATAATATATAGCAGTAAGTGTGTGAAGCAATGTGGCTTCACATACTTCCGACAAATCTACTTGACCATGAGATGGTTCCTATGTTGATGATAGAGAGCCATATATAAAGATCCTTAAAGAACTAAGAGCTTCCTAATGGATTGTCACATAGAGAGATAAATTTTTCTTATGTTAGAGATATGATGAAAAAGAAAATTGTATACTTGCGGTACCTTTCTCCACCTGAGTAGACTACAAACTTCTACACCAAACATTTACTTGGTGAAGAACTCCTTCCAAGTTAAGAGGGAGTATGGATGACCTTAGACAAAAACAAAATTTAGAGTACATCGATATGAGACTTGTCTTAATGAAGAATGTCTCCCTAGTTGAGAGGGAGTGTTGATGAATGCAGTTATGGGAGACATCCTCCATCTTACAAACCTATGAGATGTGAAACATAGCAACTATGTGAAGTCTTTCTCTCAGCTTACAAACCTGAGAGAAAGCCCCTATGAAGGGTTCATGGTTCCTGCCTGGAACAAAGTCAGGAACATGAAGATGGCCTCCTCCATGACGTGAGTGAGAAGAACTCCAAATGATTATTCGATGTAAGAGTGATCTGTTGAGTTAGGACGTGCATGTGGTTGAGCACTGTAACACCCTGTTTCCCCCAAATTTGTAATTAATCCTAATACAGGAATTAACATGCTAAAGCATGATGAAAATGTGAATGTATGATGTGAAGAGACCTTATGAAGAAGGTCGATAAATGTAAATAACTTTATGAATTTATATTACAGGACTGCTGAGAGGGGATCTGCAGAAAAAGAGACCACGATGGCGGTGGAAGGCACCTGAAAAGGTGGCGTTAACTTCCACCGAGAATTAA
>SNQJ01S0010448.1:285435-300415 GCA_010110895.2 Picea sitchensis
CCATGAAAACCCTATGATGAGTCATGATCGCCTGAAATAAATTTGTATTGAGCAAGTACGAGGGACGCCTCGACTGTAAGACTCGATAGAGTCTCTAAAATTCTTCCTGTGCGAGAAAACCTTGGCAGGGAAAGATGGATCGCCCGAGGGACTGTATAACAGTGAAGGGGGGTACCTGAGCCTGGGCCTGAAGGGTGAGTGACCGCAAGGAAGAGGAGACCTTAATAATTTGTGAAAACTATTAGGATAATGCATACAGTGGGTGGTTTCCCGTGCAGGGAAAACCTTGGAAAGAAAGATGAAATTATGATGGCTCTTGTGAGCTATTGAGTTGGAATTAAGCATCCAACGGGTATGTCAGGGAGAACGATGAGCATGATAACAAAATTACCATGCGGATACAAATCCACGAACTGCACAGAATTATTGAAGGAAGATGACAAAGATCAAGACGTCGGAAGTGGCCGAATAAGAAAGGCATGACATGTGTTTTGAGAAAGAACACCGAGGACGGTGTTCCTATAAGGGGGAGGGAATTGTAACACCCTGTTTCCCCCAAATTTGTAATTAATCCCAATACAGGAATTACCATACTAAAGCATGATGAAAATGTGAATGTATGATGTGAAGGGACCTTATAAAGAAGGTCGATAAATGTAAATAACATTATGAATTTATATTACAGGACTGTTGAGAGGGGATGTGCAGAAAAAGAGACCACGATGGGGGTGGAAGGCACCTGAAAAGGTGGTGTTAACTTCCACCGAGAATTAAATATCGTATTTGGACTCCACTAGCTCGGAGAACCAAAAGCGGCTCGCTGGCCCTGAAAATTAATGGCTCGCAAACTGGTAGGCGGATGGCTTGATGAGGGATGGGATGGTGAACCGCCCATCCGTAGAGCCATCAGGCCTGATCAATGCGAGGGAAATCGTGCCACACGCAACCTCGCGAGAGGATAAGGTGCATGGCAGAGGTGATTGAGAGGGCAGACACGAGGGGAACTCTGGCATTAGGTAGAGTGAGTGATAGCAGAGAGGAAGGATTGCAACCTTCTCTCCTGGTCACTGGCAGATAGAGAGACGCAGTCTCAACAGCATCGTGGTCTCAGCTCGGGGGTGGCTAGTGGTAAATCCGCTGGGAGTCGCTACGCCTACGGTTCGGTGGAAACGAGCACCCCTCTCAGTAGTTGCACCCATTTCTGGTGTTATTTATGATAAGTGTTTCACATATTGTGTCTTGAAATTCATATACTGTTATATTTGCTCGCAGAACTGTGAAATTATGAATGATTATAGTATAAGAATGTTTGTGCAGTGTTTTGATAAGAATATATAGACATGTGCTTATGACAGAGGGAACCATGCATGACTTACGTTGATAAATGAGTCTAAGTATTCCTAGGTTGAACTAAGTTAGGCTTCCAGCCCGTCCTCGGGAAGCAGATTACCCTTGCCTGTTTCCAGGGATGCCTGGAATAGATCCCATCACCGAGACTTTCCCTCCTTAGAAAGGTTCCCAAAGAACCCAACAAAGGGACTTGAATGGGTAAGCCCCAATAACCCTGTATGAAGAGGAATGACCCTCTTAAGGTCCCGAGGTAGCAGCGTAGGGATGAGTAACAAATCGACGGAGGAGATCCTGTCGGAAGACCCATGGTCATTCACGACCATCAGATTGATGGTAGTAGTAAGGGCGTTATACCTCTTGCTTATTTTCCCCCTATCTTCATGAATAGCGAGGAAATCAGGATCGTAGGTTCCCCAAGGTCCATGAGAACATTTGGACCGTTAATCTTTCCACATCCATGAAGTAGTGGAAGAGTGCGCGTGGTGGGATAGATCTGAATCCGTAAGATCTTGAGCAGATACCCGTCAGTCGTTAGATAGGGTTAAGATGCCCAGAGCTTAGTCTCTGGAGTGTGCGCAGAAGAACAGATCTGGGCTATCAGACCTGGGAAGTTTACCCGACAGTCGTCAGATTGAACAGGAGTGGCACAAGGTTTAGCCATCGGTATATTGACACTCGTGAAATCGGGATTCTCGAGGTCGTGAGAACTGAGACATCACAAGTCTCGAAATCCCGACAGAGATCTGGACCGTCTGTTGGCAGAGGACACGTGGTGGAGATCAAGCGCCATCGGCGTTTGGCGCATCGGGAAATTGGCATTTCCATGGACAAGAGATCGGGGAAGTCCCAGGTGAAAACCCCGACATATTCCGAGTCGTCCGTTCAGAGGGACAAGTGTCAAAAATCTGACGAGAGTCAGAGAATCGGGAAATCGACATTCCTAAGGTCGAAGGAATCGGGACATCAAAAGTCTCGAAACCCCGAGAATTAATCGGGACCGCCCATTTGAGAAGGACACGTGGCAATCATCAGTGCCATAGTGGAAGCCAGTTGTCAGCACAGCAGAGGTGGAAGACAGTGCCATAGTGGAGGCCAGTTGTCAGCACGACGGGGGATCAGGATTCGAGGAATCGGGAATCCTATGGGTGTATGCATCTTGGCATCGTAAACCCCGACGAGAGGGTTGACTGAGGACATATGGTCCAGGAGCCAAGGTAGAAGGGGCATGCATCGGTGAAGCTGTGCATCGGTAAATCGGGGATTCTGATGACAAGAGGTTAGGTGCATTTCGACACGCAAAACCCTGATCCCCGATAAGAGATAAGACCGTAGTCACAGGTTAACGGTCATATGGTTCGAGGCCTATGGTCGAGAGGGCTAAGGACGGAAGAGATTCTTTCGGAGGATCTCAGGGTCTGTAAGGACTGTTAGATGTGGAAAATAAGACGTTAACTTAAGCCAGGACGTGAACATGCTTTAGGATAAGCAGCGAACAGTTCTGGACGGCCAGAGTCCACCCGTCTAGATCTACGGCTGAGGATGCATTCTGGAGCCCCCCTTGCCATTCTACCTTTAATGAGGGGGGGGGGGTCTGGAATTGGACATGGAACTCTCGAACGGTCGAGATTTACTCACCGTGATCAACGGTTTCCAGGTGGATTCCGGACCCCCCTTTCCATTCTGCCTTTAATAGTGGGGGGGGGGTCTGGAATAGTGTGGTGTGTGAAGTGGGGCCCCTCCCTGTCGTAACGTCCACCGTGTCGCGTTTCCCTCTTGCCACTTGTATTACACCTAAACGCGCGACGGGGCTTGATCCCATTGGCGGTTCTCTACCCCGTTGAGGTTTATTCCTATTGGCCATTCGTTGACCCCGTGGGAATTCATCCCTATGGAACATACGTTAGCCCTGGCGGGCTCCGGTGGTTGCAGAGTCTAATGTTTAGACATTACTGTAGTGTCGAGGCACGAAATCCAAATAGGCACTACGTTCAAATTGGACCATGATCATGACCCGCGATCGCATGAGAACGGAGAAGAAGAAAGAAAGAGTCAGTTTGTGTTGGGTCCCCATGGTTATTTAAGGGTTCGAGTCCGATAGAGGACCGGAAAAATTTGATTTAGTTAGTGGGTATGTTACAAGCACAAGGTGAATGTAGGAAATCCCAAAAGTGTTGGGCACATCATCATGAGAACATAAATGAAGATGATGTGATGGCCTCCTCTAAGTAGCAGCAGAGTTGAAGAGAAGACTCTAGATGATCCTCCTATAGGTGGAAATGGGAAAGTAGATCTGTAGATTGGACATGCATGTGGATGAGCACAGATGAATGTGTGAAGACCCGGTTCATCTGTGTAATGTAGTGAATCGGGTCCATGGCATCCCTGTGGATGTGCCCCTAGTGGATGAGCACTAGTGGGTGTATCAGATCCTTTGATATATATTGTTCAAGAGTCAGACCTACATGTAACCCTAGTTATTGTGTAAAGGGTACAGGAGGCCCTACCTTTTGTTTCTAAAAATAAATTGTAAAAGATAATTAATATTAATAGTAATAGTAATATTAATATTAATTATTATAATAATAAATAAATAATATATCTAAGTGAGGTCGGCCCTATTGTGCTAATAGACACTTTAGTTGATAGGACAAGTCTAATATAAGTAAGAGGAAATCTTTCATTGTAGACACACACGCACACACTTGTGGGTTTTGGAAATTTCAGCAAGTACACTTCTTGGTCAAAGTTGCGCACCTCTCTTGGGCGCTAGAGTTCTAGGGTTTTGTGAACCCTCTTGTGTGATGGATATTCTTGGTGGTGAAAGGTCTTTGTCTTGAAGAGTATAGCAAAGGATTTGGCTGGGTTTTTATCCCTTATTGAGAAGGGTTTCCCAGATTACATTTTGTGTTCTTGTGCATGGTGCTTCTTCATGTGATCTTTTTTGTTGCAGCATTTATGGTTATGGTTAATTGTTAAAATGGAATGAACTTCATGTTTAACCTAATGCTATGAAACATCAAAAAAATTCAGGATTCACCTAGACCATTTTACCTAACAAAGTAGGCTTTAAGTATTTTTGCCCAATGGTCCTATGTCATTTGCATGGTTGAGCCATGTATCTGGATATAAAATTGAGAGAACTGTGAAAATAGAAAAATAGAACCCCAGAGGATGCCCATGCTCCGTAGGATGGATTTCATTCTTTCATTAGGACTCTAAGAATGACACGCCAATTCCCAGAATTACTTTGACGTGTGTTTTTGGCATTCAGCAGAATGACTTTTTTGTTTGTGTGTTTTTTCTCCATGTCACACCTCATCAAAGCAAAAGATATTCTTTTTGTTCTTACTTGGCAGCGATGAAGCAAGTTGGATTGGCATAACAGTAAAGAGAAAGAAGGGCACATCAGCTGGTTCGAATGCCAAGTTGTGTATTTTTTGCATGATGCTAAGGAGAGGAAGTGCAAATCTACAATTGCATCATTAATAGAATAGCCTAATGCAACCATATTGCAACATTGCATATAAGACATATTCTCATAATATAAATGTCGACAATAAAGAACTTATCTAAGAGAACATAGAGATGTATTTTTTTTTCTTTTTAATTTGCTAGAAGCACGGGTAGTGAAAAATCCCACGCCTTGGTAGTCAGAGACAAACGTCTGCATTAATAGAAATGAATTCCTTAACCTTCATGCCATTGATGCTTCCAATTTGGACCAAAAATTGCAGAAAGAATATATTTCAACCTAAAACTATAATCAGAACCATGAGAACCAAGCACATGAAAACAATAAATTCCATTGGGAAACTTCAACAAAACCATGATTATATACCACATAAATAATCATTGTAATGGCGAGAGAAATGTAAGTTGAGCATTCACAAAAATACTTAATAATTCCTCATAAGAACTACTGAAAGCCTTTCCAAGTCATTTCATTTTCATTTGCAAGCATTAACAATGCCAATTGCAATTAACTTCCTAAGGGTTTTTGCAGTTAACTTCCTAAGGGTTTGGAATCTTATAGAAGAATAAATTATGTTAAAATCCTAATACAAAATAGAACACAACTAAAAAAAAACCAACCATATGAGATTAAACAACCCTCTCTGAATTACACAATTGGAGGATACTTACACAACCAAGCAGAAAAATAAAATAAAAATCTAAAAATCTAAATGATACATGATCATTTCGTTAAACATTACATTCATTTCAGTGAGCCTTAAAGTATATAGTGTGCAGAGACAAAAATCTCAAAGCCTTATTGAGGATGTTCTAAGGTTTTATATCACAGTAAAAAACCTACTAGATACCCCAGGCATTTCTGGATGCTTTGTAGGGTTGCCATTTTTCCTTCGAATTTAGATTCTCTATCTGCATTTCATTCATCCTTGTCCCGAAGTTTTTTTTCAAATTCACACACAGCATGATACTTCATATCCACAGTAACCAATGTTTTTGGGTGTTTGAGAGACATAGTTAGACAAACTAACACAATATATGTGCTCCTCCATGAAGGACTAAGAACACTCTTCAACTCAAACGGGTCATCAACTTTAGCTTCTAATTTGTGGTCTCACCCTTCTACCCGATTCGACCATCCTTGTACCAGAATGAGAGGAGGAGAATGAGAAAGATAGAAATTCAAAGTATGGTGACTCTATCATTCCATCCTGAACAAAAACCTACTCCGGTAATACGCGTACATGTCCTTTGCTTGTAAGGTGGCAGGATAATTTTCTTGCATGTCCTTTTCTTGTAATGTGGCATGAAACAACTCATGAACTCCTTGATCTATTCGAAAGGCATTTTCTTGGTGTTTCAAATTCCGAGATGCTAGGCTCTCTTGATCAAAATATATTAAATGGTAAGTCCACATATATATGAAGTAACCAGAGGAATTAAAGGTGAGGTGCAAATATATATTTTAAAACGGTTATGTGAATTGATGTGCACGAAGTACTAAAGATGAGACGAATTTATATTAATATAATATTTTAATGTTGTATTCTGGAAAACATTGAGATTTTCCAAGCTATCATACGTTTTCGATGGAGACAAATCATATTAATATAATATTTTAATGTTATATTTCAGAAAACATTAAGATTTTCCAAGTTATTATACCTTTTGGGTGCAGACAGATTGTGGCGAACTATGGAATTATCTGTAGATTATATAAAAAAATCAGAGAGTGCCTTATAATGGCAACCATCTTAATTAGAGTTAAAAAGATGGCAACATAGGCACTAATCAATATGATTTTAGTAGATGTTACAACAATTAATAGTTATTGTAATTAATAGGTATGAACCAAATAAATTTATCCACTAACCAGCTTTTGAAAATATTGCAGTATTCCTCACCGACCATATATTTAAAAAGGGAAGTGTGTGTGGGCATTCCATGGAAATAGAACTGGAATCGGCTTCAACCTTTTATACCAAATTTTGACTTTGTGGTGTAACAATAATATTATAATCTGGCAAAGGTTAAAACACTTTGTACAAAAGGGAGGAATGAGCATGGGACCAAATCAACTACGTCCATCTTCCTCCACTGAAGCACACAAATAAATAAATAAAAACTATGACAACAACTTATGTTTCATTACATATAACGAAAAACATGGCATTATATCAAACTGTTTACATCAAAATAACATGTTTTGATTTTCCATCTATCTTACAGCTTCCGTTAAACATAGTTAAAAACAATTGTGCATGTTTATGTTAGATCTGTTTCCACTATTTTAGACAAAACTTGTATCTAAATATTTATGGTATTCCTTGTATGTGATATGTTCACTAGACCTTTATTGATCCAAAAATCATCTGTAGTTTTGTAGAACTGTTGTTGTTGGATACCTTGAAATGTCGGACTTGGAGGAACAATCAAATTGTTCTTTCTCCCAACTCAACTAGGATGCAACGCCATGATGCATTGGAACGTACTCCTGCAACGCCATGCCATCATAATCAGAATTGTTCGTAGTGTAAGAAGGTTAACACTTTGATGAATGTTGCAAATTCATTGACAAAGTTTGTGAGCATCGAGAAGTTCTCCTAGTGTAGAGAAAAAATGGGCACCATTGCCCTGGATTGTTGACTATGTAATCCTATGACCCCCTATATGCAAAGAAAACAACAAGTGGGAGAATGTTGGGTAGGTGTTATATTCTTTGCAAGTTTGTGGGGGAGTGCCTTAGATTTGAGAACTGTGTCTAACGATCCCTCCCTAGTAGTGTTGTACATGTGTGCCTAGCGCTGCTTGAAGAGGGTACTAGGATTCCCCTTCCTTGGCTACGTAAAGCATTCAGGATAGTGCCCCGAAATGTTTTTTAGGTATTTTTTTCTATTTTATCGTTTTTCGCTATTTTTAGCAGTTTTCTAAATTAATCCCGAATTAAAGGATTAAGGTTTTGGTAGTTGTAGAATACCTAAAATATTGTATATATTGTATGGAGAATGGTGAAATTAATACAATTAAGAGTTGAGAGGTGCAACATCAATGGTTTTATGTCGGTTAAGTTTTTCCAACGTAAATCTATGTGTACTATGTGTATGAGTCAATCGATTAATTTGTGTTTTTCTTAAGAATTTGTATGCATTACTTTACTTCACAGGTTTAAAACTTACACCAGGTTCTAAGATCAAAATTTAAACATGGTATCTGAGCCTTCACTCTAAGAGGAAGACAGATCTCAAATCCACGGTAGTCAAAATCAGATCTATTAGATCTGCAAGGAGATCTCAGTAGATCTATTTTCACTAGCAAGTTATTTCCATGGAAAGTTATCAAGTCTAAGGGATGGAAGTAGAAATTTTGAGAGTTTAAGACATGTTGGATGGATCATCCAACTTCCCATATTGGAAAGCAAGAGTTACTTTGGCTTTGAAGAAATATGACATTTGGGAGATAGTGGAAAAATTATTTGTTCCACCAATAGATCCACAAGCTTTGGCAGCTCACGAGAAGAAGGAGATTAAATTTGAGTGGGTAATCTTGTATTCAATGAAGGATCATATAATTCCTCACTTATTCGAGAAGAAGACAGCCAAATATATGTTTGATGCCCTAGTAGGATTATTCCATAGCACTAACATAAATAGGAAGATGGTCTTAAGAAATAAACTCAAATATGTGCAAATATCTAGATCTATCAATTTTGCCATCTACTTCATGAGGATCACTTAGGTACATGATAAAATTTCAGCTATAGGGGAGAAATTGGATGACATAGAGCTCGTTAATGTGGCATTTAATGGTTTTCCCAAGTCTTGGAACCATTTGTAAAGGGAGTCTGTGCTCGAGAAAAACTCCTGGATTGGCAAAGGATTTGGGATGATTGCATCTAGAAAGAGACTCAAGAGGACTCTAAAGTAGGCAAGCAGGGAGATGAAGAAGAGTATAACATGGCCCTTGTCAGTAAGACAATGAAGGGCAAAGGAAAGGGTTTCAACAAGAAGGGTGATGGTGAGGAGTCAACCTCACAGTTGGGGAAGAAGGACTTGAGTAAAATCAAGTGCTTCATGTGCCACAAGATGGGAACTATGCATCAAAGTGTCCAGAGAAGAATAAAAGGAAAGGGAAAACACAAACAACAACATCAATGGAGATACAAATAGATGATTTTGCAAAAAAGTTTGAGAAGGAATTATCATTGGTCTCCTGCCTCTCTACCAGCACTAACTCAAGGAGTGCTTGGTACTTGGACAGTGGTGCTTCTAATCATATGATAAAAGCACAAGAGCTATTCAACAATCTAACGGAGGACTCAGGCACCCATGTGGAGCTTGGTGATGAGGTCAAGTATGCAGTGAAGGGTAAGGGAACTATCATGTTTAAACTTGAGTCAATAATTTTGTTAGAGACCCAAGTTGTGCTTTATGTACTGGAATTGAAGAAGAATTTTCTCTCAATTTCAGTTTTGGAGGACAGGGTTTTTGTCGTCATGTTCAAGAAAGTGAAAGTACTCATACGTTAAGAGAGAGTTATCCTTGACACGACAGTGAACATTGGTGTCAGAGAGGGCATGTTATATGGGTCATAGGGTAAGACTATTCGTGGGTCCAAGAGGATCTTGGATCTTATCCATTCAAATGTGAATGAACAGATGTTAGTGGAAGAGGACGAGAAAAAATATTTGAAGGGAGAACAATGTTCAGAGACTTCCAGTGTGGGGATTAAACTTTCATATGGGAAGAGGAAGTTATCTCCTTCCAATTCTATCAAGCGACCTAGTTGGTACGAGATGACATTGAGGGATGCTCAGGAGCAAGTTGAGGGTTCTAGAAGCACATTCAGGGAGAGTAGGCCTCTAGACAAGTTTCCAAACTTCAGGACACTAATGACTAGTATCATTGATTCTGATTTTTCAAGTGTTCGAGAAGCAATGGACTAGAAAGTTTGGAGGGATGCCATGGGACATGATGATGTTCACGATATTCTGCCAAGATCGGAGGGAACCAGTTTTAGGTGGCTCTTCAAGAAGTACCTTCCTCACTAATAGGGAGTGTTGATGTTTGTAGCATTGGATAGGTACTTCCCCATATATCTAAGTGTCTAAGTGTGTGGAACTCGTCCAAATACTTCTACCTTAATACTTTACTTTAATAAAATGAATTATTAAAGTAAATTCATTTTATTAATTAGTTGAGTTTGTTTAAAGAAATGCTAAAGTTATTAGTATTAGTGAATTAAATATTATCCATTGATCTCAAGTGAGGTGAGGTGTAATCCCAATCGTCAATCACTTTGGAGATTAGGGTTAGGTCATAACTCAATATTATAAAAGCAAGGATAAGGTAAAGAACAGAGGTTGATTGTTGTTGACACAGAGATCATAGAAGGACTTTTTCTCAAGGATATCTTGGATAGGTGGAGAAGGATTTTCACTTAGAGATATAGGAAAAAGGAGGAGAGAGGGAAAGTGTGAATTATAAGGATCATGACACTGTGAACAGTCCAAGTATTGTTATATAGGTTGAGTAGTACAACGCGAGCATCAACGTACGGGTCGTGCATACAATGCAAGTATCAGCATACATGTTGCACGGTACAACGTGAGTATCAACACACAGGTCGCACATATATCACAAGTATCAACATATAGGTCACACGGTACAAAGAGAGTATCGGCATACAGGTCACACAGTACAACATGAATATCAACATACATGTCATGTAGACAACGCGAGTATCAACATACAGGTCACGCAGTACAACACAAGTATCAACATACAGGTCACACAGTACAATGCGAGTATCAACATACAAGTCACACAGACATCATAGGTATCAACATACATGACACATGAATAGTGCAGTACATTATGGGAAGAGGTCGTATAGGTTTCACTATAGTTGTACAAGATCATACAACAGCACGGGAAGAAGTGTTGGGTAGTTGGGTAGTAGATCAACCAGTCATGTTTTGTTGTATCTTATCTCTATTTCTCATTGGGCCATTTTCCCAGTAAGGGAGCCTTTGTAAGCTTTGAAGTGATTTGAATGATAAGCTTAGTTGATGGGAATAATATCTTTGTGTATTGTCTTTGATATTTTGGTTTCCAATATTGATTCCACTATTTATTTGAGTTGATTATTCCAGCACGTGTATTATGTTTTTTGAGATGCTAATTTGATTTACAGCAAGGAAATCACTAGATAACAAGATATCTAGGTGTTAGGATTAGAATTTCAACAATTACAACAGCTAAGCACAATCGAGCATATCTCAACATGCATAGAAGTGTAAGAAACCAAAATGTTTGCATACTTAACACATATCATACACATTCGTCTCATTAATGCATTGATTTATTATATTGGCCCATAGCGCCATCTTATATAGCGTTGAGATGTAGCCAACTCCCTTGAAGTGAGGAAGATGAGGTCCAAATAGATTGATCAGGGTGCTTAACAAACTTCTTACTTTATACTCTGTTTTGCACATTAGTTGACCACTTTGGTCTAACTGCTTAACTAGTCAATTGTCTAGTTGACCACTCAGTTGACTCTCCTAGTGGATTTTCGATTTTTAATTGACTACCTCTAAAAGATATAGATGTGTGATGAACTTGAATATATTCTACTATTTCAACATCTTGAGGCATATCAAAGGTCAAGGGAGGACAACCATGGACTTGTGCTCTAATTGAAGCTTCTCAGACTTAGTCGCCATGAAATACACCTGCAACCCACAAAACATGCTCTCTTTTGGGGGTCTTTCAACTATGAATGGTTTACTAGGATACATTATGAAGCTTTTAGTGAGTATGATTAGTATTTGGGTCTTGACAATAGTGAGAGAAGGATACCAAGGGTGTTAAACATTTAACAAATCTTCTCAGGCTCAAGTATCACAAAAGTTGCATGGAAACACCACATAGGACCTTTCTATGAGATCTTTGGCCTCTAAGTGGGTTATGGCCTTCATTAATTTGTTTTGGGTAGAAATGATGGGTCTAGAGCCTTAGAACATGGTCAAAAAGGAAAATAAGAGTATTACACATGAAATGAACCTTCTAGGTCTCAAACATTATGAACAAGGTCTCCAACCATGAAACATGCCCTCTCCATGGGCTCTTTCACCTCCAAGTAGTATCCCCTGACTATTTTATATGAAGGAGATGGGTCTAGGGGATTTGATTATGGCTAAGAGGGAAAAATGGGTTGTAACACACCCGACCCCTGAGTATCTTTCCTAGGGATGGGGCATCAAAAAAATTCTCTCCTTAACATCTCACATCCTCTGTCTGAGGTATTTATCCTCTCCTTCTTACCCGTAGTGTCCTAATGACTGCTACCAGGCTCAAATCTGATCTTTGGATTGCAGGTTATGGCTTCCCAAAGTTCTTCGAGCATTCATTGGTTGAGGGCCATGTGGCGTCCACGTGAATCCACCTCCCATGTATTGTCTCCAAGTTCCTTCATCCATGGTGGAAGTTCATCCACCGTTTGATCCCACAACTAGACTCAACCTTCGTTTAACACACAGGCTAGCAGGAACTTCGACACTTCAGTGCTTCGGCGTTGAATGCCCCTTTATTGTCTATGCACGAGACCTTCTAAAGTCCAGAACTTTCGAAGTCCCGCAAGCTTGCCACGTGGTTCCGACCGTCAGGCCTTTTGGGTCTCTCTATAACGCTACACCCCAAATCCTCCATAGTCCCAAAGTCTCAGATTCCTGGAGTTCTAGTCACTTCACCAATCACTTAGCTAGGTGGGCATGTACCACGGGCTGACACGTAGAAGGGTCGGGTGACACATGTCACATTCCAATAGGCATATAGGGTCTACGAAAAGCACAGATTGAGTTGGCACGTGGCACATTGATCGTGGGTCCACGTCACCCTGGTGACATCAACTTTCCACGTCACACTGGACTGACAACCTTCTAACATCCCTCAAATCTCATGGTCGATATCCGTCCATGTGGATCCATAGATCCACAACTAACTTTACTTCGTGACTTCAGCCTTCGAGAGTTTTGGCGTTACAAAACCCCTGTCCTCCCGAAGCAGTCAATGTCGGGTTGAATACATCATGGACCTTATTGCTAGGAAAGAACATCATGGATCTTAAGGCTAGGAAAAAACCCGAGGGGTCCCTAGATCTACGGTCCTGGTCACTTCGCGACTCCGGCCTTCAGGGGTATTGGCTTTTACTACCACTCCATTCTCCTGAAGTAGGACTTCGCCGAAGTACCATGTGCGGGTTCTTCCTCCTGGATGATCGAACGGTAGGCGGGGCTCCTGGCGACCTCACCCAAATCTACGACTCTCCTTTATTTCGTAACTTCGACATTCAAGGAGTTTGATGCTATAGCATCTCTATTCTCCTGAAGTAGAACTTCGTCGATTCCTCTCGGTGTAGATCCAACTGCTGAGGGAATCCCCAAACACTCTCAATCAGCGGCTCGTGCTACTTTGCAATGGGGAGTTGGATCTTAGTTTAGTCGATAAGATAGGTTCCTCTAACCACTAGGGAAACCGCCCAACGTCGATCGACCTTATAGGTAACCGTGACTCTCGGTCACCTTTGACTTGTTTGTGACTATTTGGGCCAAAAATACTCTGAAGTCCCAGACTTCCGAAGTTCTGAAGCCAAGGGGACTTATCTCCCTTAGGCTTAGCACATGGTTCTTGGGTGTTCGTCACATGGGTCCTTCTAAAATCTCATGAGTTAAACACATCTTCCTCATCGTGAAATTGCTAAGGACTTGGGCATGGTGTCTCAGTTGCACAACAAGGAGTCTGGAGGAGATATCCTCTCCAAACCGATAAGGTCAGATTGATGCAATGATTTCTATCCCATCCCTCCTACCAGTTTACGTCCCAAGGACGTCTCGAAGGCTAATCTGGGGCATATAGACGATCAATCAGAAACATAAGTTCACAAGAAGACGAATTCATACCCATAGCTTGACCATTTGATACAGAAACCATTTATAGACAGATTAATACATGCGTTCATCCATTATTCCATTTTAGTGCACAAAGTATGAAAACACTTATCAGAACTAGACGACGTGATGTGACTGCTGAAAGGGGTTCTTGTTTCCACCCAACCATAATCTTAGTCACTCCTAACGGATTTACCATTGGCCATTCCCTAGCTAGACCACGATGCTCTGAGAGAGAATTTTTCCTTCCGTCTCAGCAACAATCAGGGACGGAGGTTACTCCCCTCCTCCCACAAGATCTTGGCAACGTGTTTCTCTATACCAAGCAAGGAGGCTTGCCTGAGTACTTCCTCAGTCACTCAGCACCCTCATTTATCAGCTTGTATCATAACCCTGCTAGCCACATCCTGCGACCAGAACACGTTCATTTGTTAGTTCTTCCTCGAACTTGAGAGTTTAGTCTCTCTTTTCTGCTTCTCTTCGCAGCTCTTCCTCTACCCACCACGCCTTCCTTTCTTGCCTTCCTCGGCAATATTGTGTGTGGTACCAATTCCCAGTCTGTGGTCAAGTCTGAAAGCCTTTCAGATGGGCTCTCTGCCCCTTCCCCTCATTAACTCTTAAGGAGGTCTTCCCACCTACCAGTGTGACTGTAATTCATTCATGGGGTCAGAGGATTGTTCTGGTCCTAAGCAATTAAATCCAACAAGGTACTGGTTTGGTGGGGGTTATCTCAACCATTCCTGGTTCCCCTCACCATCTCTTTCATAGAATATGTGGTCTATCTTGGCAAACCCCCGCTTTCAGCAGTCATGCAACACTTGTCCATTTCTATTAATAACAAAAATCACTTTCCTTGACCTTTTATACAAAGGTTCATGAAGTCAAACATTCACACATATAGAGTTTTCCATAGTCTCTTGGCCAATATATTTATATTTACAAACTGGGGGAAACAAGGGTGTTACATGGGCTCTATTCCCTTAAAATAAGGTTTAGTGCTAAAAAAATTCTTTTGAAGCATGTTAGGATGAGGGAGTTTTACTATTACCTTTTTACTATTAAACTAACATAACCTTAACCATTGGAAAATCAGACCCATTCTAATACCAACCTAAGTGATTCCTGCGTTTAATCTTTTACCACTAATATGATATTAATAAAACCTATAATTAACAAGAAGGTAATAGTATTAATGCCAACCTTCTTATTAAC
>SNQJ01S0010448.1:300465-318872 GCA_010110895.2 Picea sitchensis
AAAGGATAAATTATAGATTCTTCTTAACATACACATCCTTTATTTTTTTAAATATTTAAAATCATAAAGTTTATTACTGTAAAAAAAAAATATGACTAAATTAATTTAGAAAAAAATTAACTTAGTTTCCAAAATTTAATATAGATCTAAAAAGACCCATACCGAAAACTACCTTCACGCCAGTTCCCATCATCACCCTAACCAAAAGTTAGGAATTCTTAACACCTTATCCACGAGAGCCATAAGGATCTCACATAAAGAACACCTAGAACAAGAGAAAAATCACCTTCTCAAAGTCTTCAAAAACATAGGTTACAAAGAAAAAGAGATTGAGAACGCAATTAGGAAAGCCCTGGAAAAAGATAATAACAAACCTCAACAGAAAAACAACCAAACCCCGAGCCTCACCGCCTACCTCCCTTACATCCAAGGAGTCACTGATAAAATCGCGAAAATACTAAACAAGAAGGAAATTAAGACCTCATTCAAACCACTTAATACCATCAAATAGAATATGAGGTCTCTTAAGGACAAGCTTGACCAACACAATTTCAAAGGAGTGTACAAAATAGATTGCTCCTGTGGCAAATGCTACATTGGAGAAGCAAGCCACTCTTTCAACACCAGGATTAAAGAGCATAGTGCTGACATCAAGAATGAACGAGCTCGCACCTCAGCACTAGCAAAACACTCTCTCAAAACTAAGCATCATATACGCCTAGAGGACACGAGAATCTTAGCTAAAGAAGACCATCTCCTTAAAAGACGAATTAGAGAGGCTATCGAAATCATCAAAAATCCCGATAACCTAAATAGGGACAATGGCCTAGAGATTAGTGACAGTTGGATCCCCTCATTCGGGAAATAAAACATTATTAAACTCTTAGTACTTACAATCGTTCTTGACTTAACCTTTTCTTCGATACCGACCTTAAACCTTTCTCCTGTCGACTTACTTTAATAACACTTTTATTATTACCTTTTTACTATTAAACTAAGGTAACCTTAACCATTGGAAAATCAGACCCATTCTAATACCAACCTAAGTGATTCCTGCGTTTAATCTTTTACCACTAATATGATATTAATAAAACCTATAATTAACAAGAAGGTAATAGTATTAATGCCAACCTTCTTATTAACATTAACTTATATTAATATGATTAACACCCTATTTTTCTTGACTTAAGCCTAATCTTCTAAACCGACCTTAAAAAACCTAATAACCCCTTTGACTTAATACTTTTAAACTAACGTAACCTTAACCAACATAATACCTAATACCAACCTAAATAGTTTCTGCGTATAATCTTCTACCAATGATATGATATTAATAAAACCTATTAACATCATTAATAGTATTAATGCCCCCTTTTATTAACATTAGCATATATTAATTTGATTAACACCCTCTTTCTCTTGAACTTAACCTAATCTTCTAAACGGCCTTAAACCTAATAACCCCCTTGACTTACTTTATTAACATTATTATTATGACTTTTTACTATTAAACTAACGCAACCTTAATAATACCATTGAAAAATCAAACTAATTCTAATTCACCTTTCAGTCAACCCTAAATTTAGCCTTTTTGAACATAAAATAATTTAGCCTTGATAATTTGAACCTATTTTTAGCCTATTTTATTAACCTTATTTTAACCCATAATTAACACCATATAGTTAAATCTAGCCTTTTGAACATAAAATAATTTAATATTAATAATTTAAACCTAAAATTAGCTTATAATTTGTCAAACCAACTTAAGATTAGTATTAATAACACTAAATTCCTCAAACCTAGGATTTACCTCTTGATTTTAACCTATAATTAACATAACATTAATATTGACAAAAACTAACATTAACTTAAGWTTTTATGAACTTCCTCAATACTAGGGTTTCATCATTAATTTAACCTTAATCTAGCCCTTAATCAACATAAAATTAATATTATTTTTTACTAAAACCTCTRGTCAACCCTAATTTTCTCCTAAAAACAAGGGTTTCACTCAGCCAAACGTAGTTCTTTCACCCGCCTCATCACTATTTAATAAAGGCTCTTCTCTTACTATTTTTCTCAGACTTTTTTGTCCTGATGATGGATCCTGTTATGGATCTGAAACGTCCACGACAAGATGTCATCAACACTGTGGATCTTCCGACAAATTCTGAACATATTTCTCACCACAGAAACTTAAATGAACAGAGTTTTACCTAGTTATTATTTTGTGTAAAAATATTGCACACACTTTTAAAATTCATGTGAATTTATAACACTCAATAATTCAAAAAAGTAGGTGGGATCATCTATTTTCCTCTAAGTGTTGGATGAGTAGGATGCTTTCGTGGCCTATGAAACTAAACATACATATAGAGCTCTATATGCGTATTCCAATTTTATACATATATATATATATATGAAGGAAAAAAATATTATTTTCTATTTTTTATTCATTTTTATTTTTATATATGTCATAATTCTAAAATACATAGATATTTTGTTTTTGCTTAACTTTTTATTGCCTTGCCCATCTAGAAAACAAATTATAAGGTGAATGAGTGGGTTCTTAACCCTTGACCTCTTAATTTTAGGGCTTTAGTGAGTTCTCTCTATTGATGCAAATATATACATTATATTTTAAATGAACAATTTGAATTGTCATTTTGCATAACATTTGTTGACTTAAACCAATGTAAAACTAATAACATTTACATAAAATGATGAAAAATATTTTAAAAATTCCTTAAAAATTATGGTTTTGTTAATTGTTTTGTAATAAGTAGAAAGATGTTTTATAATCTAGTATGGAGAAGATGTTAAAGCATTATTGTGATAAAACATTATGTTTAATTAATAATAATAAAATAAAATAATAATAATAATAATAATAATACACCGATTTCTTTTAATGATTTAGAAATTTGAAATTTGAGTTTAACATAAATTTACTTTAATTTAAATAAATCATAAATGATAGTGTATTTGTATAAAGTGAATGGCTAGTAAAATATCAACTTTTACTTAAAAATATATATTTACACCCAAAAAAACATTTGATCTGTCCATTCAAGCTCACGTCACAACTTTTAGTAATGAGCGAGAGAATTAAAATAATATGCATATTAATCATTTTAATTAATAATATATAAATATAATAATATCACATAGTTGTTTATTCTTCATGTGGACTGGAAGTTTTTAGATTTATAAAGTATTTTTAAAATATTATTTAGAATTACAAAAGAGAAAAATAAAACAAATATATTCATTTTATAATTAATTAATTAATATATTAATATGAACTTAGTATTAATTAATATATTAATATGAACCATCACTATGTAACAACCTCGTACCTTCATTAATATAAGGATAATGATATTTTAAAATAAGATGATTAATCAGTTTTTTTATATATAGTAATTTATTGTTTTTTTTTAATATATTAATTTATATAAACAATAATATATTAAATTAGATTTAAATGATGTATTAAATTTAGATTATTAATTCTTGCAACTTTTATTATATATATATATATATGAAAAATGATATTTGGGATTTAAATTTCACTTTAAATTTAAATAACTAATTTTAACAATTTTGAAAGTAATAATTATTTTTTACAATTTTGAAAATGATTGAGTGATTATCTAATTATTAAATTAAATCAGATGAATTAAAAATATTTTAAAATATTTCATTTATTTAAATAACAATATCAATACAATAAAAAAAGCAATATAATTAACATGAAAATTATATTTAAAAATAATAATTTAATAAAATTATGATTAAAATAATTTAATTTTTTTTATTTAATTTTTTTTTATAATATGAAACTTGTATTATTTTTATGATGTTAAAAAAAAATAGATAAAGAAAAAAAAAAAATCTCTTACTTGAGTTTATTTTGGGTGGTAATTGTTATCCTTTTTGTAGAGATTTAATTTTTGCAAGTGATATGTTGAGCTCTTAACCAATACACCAATACAATATTGTAATGGCTTTTAACAATATGTTTTGTGCTTTGAAAATTTCAAGGTTTACCCAGAACACCATCCATCTTTTAAGAAGAAATACTTAAGGATTTTCCAAGATCTTTGTAACCTAACTATATGATGCAAACTAAAAAAGATCATCTAACTATATGATGCAAACTAAAAAATAATTTTGTTTAAAAATAAAAATAAAAACAATAGCCATGATACACTTGAAAAAGTAATTTTGTTAAAAAAAAATGAAAACAATAGCCATGATACAGTCGTATGATATGATACCAGCGAAACCAAAGTTTAATTCTATTTTAAAAACCACATATATTGGAAAACATAACATTGGTAAACCACATATTTTGAAAAACATAACATTGATAAACCGCACAACTCAAATTTATTAAAATTTATCAAATTCCATTCCAGTTGTTAATGACAAATTTGATTTTATCGAGGGGTGGTACAGGCAGGTACAGCGCTTTCGTCCTACAGGTTTTGGAAAAGAAAAGAACATATAGATTAACGGGGCCAAGAACTAGTAAGCCCTGGCTCTTGGTTTACAGGTTTCTTATGAAGAAAAAACAACTAGTAAGCCATGGCTCTAATTCCTTCGAACCTTAAAGCTTTGAAGCCGATTGCCAGACTCAGGCACCTTGTCCAAAGCTTCTCCATACAAGTTTTTTCTCCTTCAAATAATAGTGCTATGCTTTTCACTATTTCAACAACATTCCTTTAGAGCGATCAAATTACTTTAACAATTGGCAACAGTATATTCGGATCCAAACTCTCCTCAGGCAAGTGCAGCAAGAACTGTATCAGTCCTTCAAAAGGCATTTTCAACAAATGATCCTCAAAGTGCCTGAGCAGTGCCAATCCAACTCAGAAAATAGTCTTATACACACCCTCAGACAACAAAACGTCCCAGATCCTAACAGTGAAGGGAAAAGGCAAATATGTATTAAATATATATGAAACCTCAACAATCTGACTGTACACTACGAGTTGTCCTGGCCAGTTGTACAATCGTTCTTGATTTGCTTGAGCCTATTTAGCTCAGCCTTTTGTCTTTTTATTATATTCTCAATACTCAATACTATTGAGCTCTGCTCATTTTCTTTCCCAATTATATCTTCTTGTTCTCATTTTATCATGGTATCACAGCATCAAACATAAGCCTCTTCACATAGTTTGGAGATTAGCCCAATCATAAGAAGCGCAGAACTTACACTATCTATGAGAGCACGGGATGCAAGATTCTTCACAATGATTGGAGAATAAGACGCAGTCCATGATATGCTCAAAAGATCATTGCAGATAGCAAGCGTTAAGCAGCAGAGCAGCTGCAAAAGGACGCAGCGTTTAAATAATCTTGAAGAACAGTCTGCAGTCTGCTAAAGGAGAGTGGAGACATCAATATTCTCAAAAGATCGTTGGAAACCTCACAACACGTGAAGGTAGACCTACGGAAGGAGAATCGAAGGATACAAATTAAAGATCCGTGAGCTTTTTAAAGAATTCGTGAAAGATTCATGAAATTCCTTCTCAAGAAGAAAGCTTTCATTCATACAACAAAAGACAAGCTCAACAGTCGTAAGATTGACCCTACGAAAAGATTTGAGCCATTAATCAAGCTCAGAAAGAACGAGGAGCGCACAGAAAAGGAGAACGTGTTTCAGCCCTCAGATCAAGGCAAGAGCAACAACAGTCGTCCGATCAAGGTAAAGTGCACTAACATTAAAGCTTTGAAAGTGTACAGAAGAATCAAACTTATGAAGTTCTGAAATCATTGAGACTGTCCAGCATCAAGGAGGACACGTGGCTAGAGATCAACATTTCGCTAACTCGTGACTCGGAGAAGTCAAAGATTGAGTCGTGAGAACTCGCGTAACGCGAAATCGCGATTTGATCTGAGTCGTTGAATCAAGGGAGACCGTGAGTCATCGATTTGGTCTCGTCGGAGTTTTGAAACTCAGAAGAGCAGCGGTGAGCCAACCTCCAAAGTCGTGAAACGAGAAACCTCTATTTGATCACAATCGTTGATCAAAGGGAGGATCTGGACCGTCGATCTAGCACCATCGTTATTTTGGAAATCGGAAATCAGAGGTAGGAATTATGAGAATTCGAAAAACCCGAGTTCATGACTTGATCATAGTCGTCGATCGAGGAGAAAGCGTGGACTATTGATTATCAGAAAATAATTTCAGGATATTGGGGATCGGGAGTAAGGAGGTGAGTGTCCCTCCAACTTTGTGAAACGTGATGTTAAGATACACGAAATCGTGAAGCGCTTGGGAGATTAGCTCTGGGTCACCGCTGGAGGTCGCATTGGCGGAGGATAAGGGAGGAGCTAGCACGCGCTAGGCCCCTGTCGGAATTTCGGAGATCGGAAGTTGGGAGGAACTTCGAAAAATTGAAAGTCGGAAGAAGAGAGGTGAGCAGTCCTCCAATGTCCTGAAACGCGAAGTCCCAAACGCGAAAACCCGAAGCGCCTGGTTCTCTGTCCCCGGTCACATGAGAAGCTGAACTGAAAATTTCTTTTAGCTGTCAAGTAAACTCAGATAGCCTAATTTTGCCATTAGAGGGGCTACAGTTGCTAAAGAACAAGGCTCAAAGCTCTGAATCCGTACATCTCGCGCTCGGATAGTCAAATCCAGCCAGATCGAAGTTAAAGAAGTGGTCTACTCTGTGTTTTTTGGTCTGAAGTCACTGAGAGAACTTCGCAGACCTGGTTTTACACGCAGGAAACAAGTCAGCACTCAAATCTTTAAACAATTTTTTTGTTGTTTAATTTTTTTTCTTCAAAGGTGGCCACCTCGAGCTATTTAGGATCGATTCTTCTTGGAAAGAATTATGAGTTTTGGTCTCTTAGAATGAGATCCTTCTTGCAAGCACAAGAGTGTTTGGATCCAGTGGATCTTGGATATGTGGAATCAGATCCAGCAAACCTTGTTGCCATGACCAATCAACAAAGGATTGCTTAGGCAACATAGAGGAACAGAGAAAATAAAGCCAAATTATGGATTCAAAATTCCGTGGATGAATCGATTTTCTCAAAAATCACAGGCGTTGTTACTTCAAAATAGGTTTGGGACATCCTTAAATCATCTTACCAAGGCAATGACAGAGTCAAAACAGTCAAACTCCATACCTTGAGGACACACTTTGAGACTTAAAAAATGATAGAGTCTAAAAATGTTGATCAGTTTATGACCAGAGTCATGGGAATCGTAAACCAGATCAGATTGACTGGTGAAGCCATCCCCGATCAATGAATCATTGAGAAAGTCCTCAGAAGTTTACCAAATAAATTTGAAATGGTTGTAACAGCTATCCTTGAATCCAAGGATCTGTCAAATTTTTCAACAGATGAATTAATGGGCTCTCTATTGACACATGAGACTAGACTACATATCGCAAATGAGTCAATCGCCAATGCTTTCAAAAATCAATTCTCCTTCAGCAGAGGGAGAGGCAGAGGAAGAGGCAGAGGTCATCAAGGAAGAGGGAGAAGTCCAAGTAACCATCCCTCAAATGAAGGTCACAGACAACAGAACCAGAATCATAATTTCCAAGGTTACAAAAAACAAAACCAGAATCAGAATTTCCAGCCTCAAAGAGGTAGAGGGAGAAGATCAAATGACAAATCAAGCATACAATGCTATTACTGTAAAAAATTTGGGCACTATGAATCTGAATGTCGAAAGAAGCAAGCAGATCAGCTCTCAGGCAGAGCGCATGTCTCAAATCATGAAGGATAAATCTCAAAAGGTATGTTTCTTTCATGTCACAAAACTGAAGAACAACATAAAGATCTCTAGTTGTTGGACAGTGGATGCAACAATCACATGATAGGTAACAAAGATTTACTCTCATGCATTGATTCTTCAATTTCATTTGATATTACACTTGGAAATGATTCCTTAGTCAAAGTTCAAGGAAAGGGAATTGTTCCTATTCTTACTATACAAAATGTAAAGAAAGACATACACAATGTCTATCATGTTCCAAATCTGACACATAATTTGCTAAGTGTAGGATAGATCATTGAACATGGCTATAAGGTACTTTTTGAAGGAGCATCATGTAGGATATATGATAAAAAACCCCGCATAAAATTGATTTCTGAAATCCCCATGACCAGGAATAGAATGTTTCCCTTGACCCTCAGAATTGAAAATCAGATCCAATCATATGCACAAAGTGCATCCACCCCCAATGAAACTATGGTTTGGCATACAAGATTTGGACACATACCCTTTCAGAGTCTAAGTCTTCTACAGAAGTACTCTATGGTCAAAGGTCTACCTGTCTTCAAAGAGAAAAATCCCCCATGTGAGTCTTTCATACTTGGAAAACATAAGAGAACTAGTTTTCCACGGTCCTCCACTCAAGCCAAACAACACCTAGCATTTGTTCACACTAACCTATGTGGACCAATGCAAACAGAGTCAAGAGGTGGTCGCTTTTACTTTCTAACGTTTATTAATGACTTTAGCAAGAAAATTTGGATCTATTTTCTCAGACACAAGTCTGAAACTTTTGCAAAGTTCAAAGAATTCAAAGCTGAAGCCAAAAAACAAAGTGGCAAATATCTAAAATCTCTCAGGTCAGATGGAGGATGAGAATACAACTCCAAAGAATTTGCAATTTTTTGCAAATCACAAGGCATCGTCATGCAGACTACAACCAGGTATACTCCCCAACAGAATG
Organism: Picea sitchensis; assembly: GCA_010110895.2. Classification (NCBI taxonomy): domain Eukaryota; kingdom Viridiplantae; phylum Streptophyta; class Pinopsida; order Pinales; family Pinaceae; genus Picea; species Picea sitchensis. The sequence goes on from SNQJ01S0010448.1 coordinate 309,174, forward strand.
GAGTGGTTGAAAGGGAAAATTAGACAATCATGAACATGGCAAGAAGCCTTCTCAAAGAGAAATGTATGTCAAATCAATTTTGGGTTCAAGCAGTAGCATGCTTAGTTTATCTCCTGAATACATCTCCAACCACCAGTCTCAAGATGAAGGTTCCTAAAGAAGCATGGAGTGGGACAAAGATAAATGTTTCTCATCTAAGGACATTTGGATGCATGGCATACTCTCACATACCTTTCGAATTAAGGAAGAAACTTGATGATAGAAGTGAGAAATGCATCTTTACTGGCTATAATGAAACATCTAAAGCCTACAGACTCTACAATCCAATTTCAAAGAAACTAATTCTCGGCAGAGATGTAAAATTTCTTGAAAATCAGTTCTGGAACGAGTCTGAAAATCAACAAATGGACAGTCATGATCCAGTGCTATCACTTCCTGAAGACACAAAGAATTCAGGACAGCAAACACATTAGCCTACTCTTCCAAGACTGTAGGTACAAGGACAATCTGAAAGCTCTCAAGATAACTCAACTTCTAGCAGAAGCTCATCCTCTGAACTTCAAAGTCATAAAACTCAAAGTTTGAGAGAAATCCATCAGCAGTTGGATGGCATTGAACAACACAATCTTTTTGCATTAATATCATGTCAACCTACATCTTTTAAAGAGGCGGCTAAAGAGCCACATTGGGTTCAAGCCATGAACCAAGAGACTGAATCCATTGAGAAGAATAAGACATGGGATCTTGTTGATCTGCCCAGACACAAGAAAATTATTGGTGTCAAGTGGGTTTACAAAACTAAACTTAATGAAAAGGGGCAGATTGAAAATCACAAGGCAAGACTTGTTGCCAAAGGATTCTCACAACAACCAGATACTGATTATGGTGAAACTTTTTCTCTAGTAGCAAGATTGGACATTGTAAGGACTCTCTTAGCCATAGCAGCTCAACACAAATGGAAAGTATACCAGATGGATGTCAAGTCAACTTTCCTAAATGGTGTCCTAGAAGAAGAGGTCTATGTGGACCAGCCACCTAGATTTGAATTAAAAGAGTAGCCAACCAAAGTGTATCGGTTGAAGAAAGACATGTATGGATTAAATCAAGCTCCAAGAGTTTGGTACAGCAAAATTGACACTTATCTTATCAAAAGTGGTTTTAGCATAAGCCAAAATGAGCCAACTTTATACACCAAAACAAATCAACACGATAAAATTATGATCGTGTGCTTATATGTTGATGACATGATATATACTGAAAATTTTGAGTTAACTAGTTTTAAACATGCCATGCAATCTGAGTTTGAGATGACAGATCTTGGCATAATGAAATATTTTTTGGGGATTGAGGTTGATCAATCAACCAAAGGCATTTTTGTCTGTCAGCAAAAGTATGTCGCAGACATCATCAAAAGATTTTGCATGGAAGATTGCAATCCAACAAAAACTCCTATACCCCTAGGCAAAAAATTGAGCAAGAACGATGAAGGCCCTACAGTGGACCCTACCCTGTACAAAATTTTAATAGGCAGTTTGTTGTATCTTACAGCAACTAGGCTTGATATTATGTATGCAACCAGTCTTGTTTCCAGGTTCATGGAATCCCCCAAAGATTCTCACTAGAAGATGGCAAAAAGGATTATGAGATATGTTGCAGGTACTCTCAATTTTGGCTTATGGTACACTCAGTCTGATGATAATCATCTCTTTGGTTACACAGACAGTGATTTTGCAGGAAGCCTAGATGACAAGAAAAGCACCTCAGGACATGCTTTTCACCTGGGAGCGAACCTGATTTCATGGGCATCAAAGAAACAACCCATTGTATCAATATCTTTTGCAGAGGCAGAGTATGTCGCTGCTACCTCAGCTTCTTGTCAGGCTATGTGACTCAGAAGAATATTGAATGATATGTCACATACAGAAAAGGAGCCAACTCCCATCTTCTGTGACAACATCTCAGCAATTGCTCTATCCAAAAATCATGTGTTTCACAAGAAAAGAAAGCATATTGACACTCGTTTTCACTTCATACGCGAGATAGTCAATAATGGTGACATAGCACTTCAATTATGTGGCTTTTGAGATCATCTCGCATATATTTTTATAAAGTCACTAGGAAAATCCGTTTTTAATTTCCAGAGACAGCACTTGGGAATTATCAGTGTTTAAGAGGGAGTGTTAAATATATATGTAACCTCAACAGTTTGATTGTACACTGTCAGCTATACAATCGTTCTTGATTTGCTTGAGCCTATTTATCTCACCCTTTTATCTTTTTCTTATATTCTCAATACTCAATACTATTGCGTCTACTCATTTTCTTTCCCAATTCTATCTTTTTGTTCTCATTTTATCAATATGCAGAAAAAACAATCATAAACCACCCGCTGACATACATGCAGGGTGTGATCATCTGCTCCTCCAAGTGCCTACCTAGTTCAGGCATTTGCGCATTCACCAGCATTTCGAACTCATTCAGGTAACCATGTAGAAGAGGCAAGCCTTCCAAATACAAGCCCTGCATTGGCATATTCACAGTTCCTTTGAGTAGTGTCTCCATAACCCAAAAGGCTTCTTCCTCGTTCATGTTAAGTAGAGTCATGCCAGCTATGAAATTCATCCCCTGTGTATACCCCACATCTCTGTTATACACAGCATACACCTTCAACAAATTGTGCAGAGATCTTTGTCCGGGCCCGTTTATCATTTGAAATAATTCTTGTGATGGAAAAGTGCGATGGATGTCTTTCACGATGAGCTTCTCTGATGAATTGTACGTTTCAATGGATAGGAGGAGTTGGTAAATCCCAGGGTTGGCCAACAGAAATTCTCGGCCACTTGAAATGAGTTGCCAAAGATTACCCTGAAACTCATCTGGGTAGCCATCTCTGATACTCCTCTTAAGTTGGAGCGTAGCCATGTCCATGGATCCAACTTAAAACCTTATAACTTATTAAATCAAGTAGCCAGCAACCAAAACTGGTAATGAATTTCAGTAACAATTCACATTATATTGCGGTATATATAGCCCATTCTCCTGATTAAAAATAAGAAAATGTTAAGATTAAAAAAGCTATAATTAATTAATATAAAAATAGCAGAATGTCAAAATAATCTCTGATAGGTTATAAATAGATAATGACATTCTTATGAATCTAAAAACAGCAGAATGTCATAGAACTAAAGCAGCTAAAAAATCAAATAGTTTAAAAATAGAAAAGCGTCCTACAAAAAGCTAAAAATGCAAAATCTATATATAAAAATAGTAAAATGTCATAGAATTAAAGCAGCTAAAAGATCAAATTGTTTAAAATAAAATCAAAAAAGCTTCATAGAAAAAGCATATAGAGTTAATTTTATTTAAAATATTTAAAATTTAGAAAAAGCTAAGAATGCAAAATCTATATATAAAAATAGAAAAATGTCATAGAATTAAAGCAACTAAAAGATTAAATAGTTTAAAATAAAAATAGAAAAGTGTCCTAGAAAAAGCATATGGAGTTCATTTCATTCAAAATATTTAAAATTTAAAACAAAGATATTAGGGTTTTTAAATTTAAAATTGTATACAAAGATATGGAGTTCATTTCATTTAAACATGTTAAGATTATAGGATCATAAACATGGGTTAGAGGTTCAAATCTAGGTGAGTTCTTCTGAATTATTAGTTATTTTCCATTCATGTAAATATTATAAGGAAAGATGTAAATATCACAAGAAAATATGTAAATATCACAAGAACAGATGGAGATATCCCAAGAAGTGTTCTTAAAAAAGAGATAAAAATCAAAAGTTAATATAAGTTCTATAGAGAATGAAGGATGAGAATACAAGATAGTATATTCAATGTAAGATGACAAACCTCAAAATGGATTGGAGGGGTAACTAGCAATAGTAATTTGGAAGAATGATATAAGACAACCACATAATTTTTAAGATTCCCAACTTTAGTATATAACTCAAGTCATCTCGAGGTACTTTTACAATAAAGGAAGGTGAGATACACTTTGGCCTTGTTATTTTTTGAGGGTCTAGAAAGAATGGAAAGGAGGAAAGTTTAACAATTCCAACAAAGTAAAAAAAATGGAGGAATAAAGGGAATGGAGAGTGAGAATCACAAGCAAAGAAAATGGTGAAACTAAAAATGGTAAAACTATCTACAACTCATTGCAATGTATATTTCTCTGCCTTTTGTAGCTACTCTTGGGTGAGACCTATGTCTCTCTTGAAAAAATCTTATTTGTTTTATTGTCATGTTGTCACAAATCTAGGATGGACGAGACTCAAAGTATATAGGTCATTAAAATATTCTTTTGATACTAAGGTGGAATTGCCAAACTTTTGTAACTGTTCATCAAGACCACTCATACTCATGTGATCTTAGTTACACCCAACTACATTGTGTCGAATATTCTAGCATGTTTGATATGTCATTAATCTAACCAGAGCTTCTATATTACACAAACTCATGTGATCTTAGTTACACCCAACTACATTGTGTTGAATATTCTAGCATGTTTGATATTTCATTAATCTAACCAGAGCTTCTATATTACACAATTTTTCAGGGTTGTGAGGTAGAAATAATTGACATTACCATGAAAATGATTATCATAATGATAATCAATGTTTCGTGTTTCTCTTCTCCACATGCATACTCGCTCTACTTTTTGTCATCCTAGGGGTGTACCTATTTTCTTTTGATAGTCTCTATAGGTGCTTTCAAGGAAGGTTTCAATTTTTAGTGGAGTTGTACCTTGTATTTTATTCAAAGCAACTTGCACATAGGTCTTTTCAAGGCCGCATCCCTATATCGTGTATTGATTAGGATATATGTGAGTAGCTAGTAATGCAAGTTCTATTTGATGCTATGGGTTTGGTGAGAACCGAACAAACACCATCTTAGATGAACTCTTGATGTAGAAGCATAATTTAAACCTTTCTAAATACAATTATGTTGAAATGTGGAATCTCCATATTAATATGTCAAATATGGTAGGTGAGATGATAAGAACAAATCCTTGTTTCTTTATAATAAAAAGGAAAGTGTTTGATAGGAAATCTAGAGATTTCTTGTTGATGTAATAACTAATTGTAATTATGAATTCATGGATATAATGTTTCCTCATAAAATCACACCTACCTCGGACCCTTACTGCATTGACTTCATGTGAAATTATCAATATGCTTTCAATAAACAAAATATGGTAGATTTGAATGTGTGTATTCGTTAATTTTTTCAATGCATTCAATTAAAGGATAACTAATTTGAATTCTCTATGAGATATAAAATAATAGTATATATCTATCAAGATGGAGAAATGACATTTTTTAATGTGAGATAAACCCTTGATAAAGAACTATATACTCATAGATGTGAAATTCTCTCATTTAAAAGTCATTGTAGAATAAAGTGGAGTGTGCAAGTACACAAATTGTTAAATGTATTTTCAAAAGAATCATGAAAATTGACAATGTGCCATTCAAAATTGACTTATGTGCAAGTACACAAATTGTTAAATGTATTTACAAAAGAATCATGAAAATTAAAAATAAAAAAACTAAAAGCATATATAATATTGGATTTTTTCAATATTAAAAGAGAATGAAAAAACAGAAATGTAAAAAACATGATTGAACATCTTCCATTGGAGTTGGACATTGTAAAGGAAATGTGTTACTCTATGAAAGGAGAAGATTTTTTTGAAAAAATCAATGAATGGAAAGTTGCAATGAAAATAATTAATGAAAAAATCAATGAACGAAAAGTTGCAATGAAAATAATTAAAGAGATCTTGATCTTTCTTTTTGAAAAAGAAAGACATGAAGGAGAATATATCACTAGGATACATCACAATCAATTGTCAATTGGTACGTTGGTACGTGTATGAGAAATACTTGAAGTAAAAAGATTTCCTCGATAAAGTTGAAGTTCACCAACTTGTAATAAAAGAGAAAGTAGTTGATTGTATACAACTAAAACACCAAGAAAAAGTAGTGTAAGGAAGGCCAATAATGATGAAGAATTAAAAAAGCATAAAGTAAATTTTACTAATGTAATTGTAATTAAAGGTAATGAGCTCGATGAAGGGCCAATGAGAAGTGAGTGTGTATAGTGGAATTAAAAAATAACTTTATGGTTAGTTGAAGTGGCTGAATGGTTAGTTGAAGTGGCTAAAGAAAGCTACTTTACTTTTCAAAGTTGGGATTTGTGAAGAAGAATTATTACTAAAATAAGAAAGAGATGTTAATTCTTTGTAGGTTTTTTTTTGGAAGAAGGAAGGATGGTGTGTTTTCATGATAATGAAGAAATGAAGTTATCAATTAATGTGGAAATCACTTTAAGAAATGTTAAGTATGAGTATGAAGTGGTGAATTTAAGTATTCTAATGAAAATGAAGAGTTATTATCATTTTGGTATGTTTTTGAGTTAATTGTTAATAAATAATTTAATGGATAAGTCGTGAATGATCACACTATGATTACAATAATAGTGGAATGCGAAAAAAGAAAATAAACATGTTATTATGAATATGTTATAGTAAGGAACTATATTTTTTTATCTTATTCTTTAAAATAGAAAGGAAATGGTAGTCTTAGACTCAAATTTAGTTGTATTAATAGAAGAATATGTCATTCTTTATATAGTTGAATAGTGGAAGATTGCAATGAAGAAAATAGAAACGAAGCATGAAAATAAGTACTTGAAGGATTGGCTATGGAAATTTAAGATTGTTTGTATAAATCCCATGGAATTATGGTGGAAGTGGAAGTTCATGGATGTTGATTAATGGTTTGATTGATAGAGAAAGCATAGAAAGTCAGAGGAAATAGTGACTATGAATTATTAGGTTCATGTTTTTCAAACAAGGAGAGTTTGATACATAGCATCATAAACCATTTCAAACACAATTTCATTGAAATGTGAAATCTCTAAGTTATTATGCTAAATTTAACAGGTAGAGATGATAATAACAAATTCTTATTTTTCAAAGTAAAAGGAAAGGTATTTGATAGGAGATATTTAGACTTATTTTTCAACCATTAACAATTGAATGTAATTATAGATGCACCTCATAAACTCTTTGGATCCTTACTACAACAACTTCATGTGGGAATACATATTTATTTTTAATACCTAAAATGTGGTAAATTTGAACATATACATTCATTAAGTTTTCAATACATTATGATAGGGGGATGTTATGTGTAATACATGTTCTATATGGGACACAAAATAATATTTGGTACATGTCAAATGGGAGAGGTAATAGGGTGAAATAAACCCAAACCCTTTGTAAAGAGCTACTATGCTCATAATTGTGAAATTCTCTTATATTTAAAAATTAAAAGTACTTGTGGAGTGGAGTGCTTCTTAGAGTTAAGATTGTATGTAATGTTGAAAATGTTTTCACTAGATATGGATACTTCTCCATTCTTGTAGTCAGTGTTTTGTGGTAGCAATTTGAAGGGTGAGTGCAAGCTAATGATAGTCTCTTATGATGCATTAGTGACTACGCAAATATGGAAAAGCAACAATATGTTGACTTGGAGGAATGATTCGAAATACTTTTTAAATCAATTAAACACTTCATAAAAATACTAATTAACAATGGAGATGGAAAATGAGAAAGGTTTAAGCTTTAAAGCTTGAGTTTAATTTGTTATGGTTGTCAAATTGAACTACAAGTTATCATAGAATTAGGGCAAACTGTATTGAGTTAAAGAAACGGAAAATGAGAAAGTTCGGGAAGAAGTAGAAATCAGACAAGACGTCAATGGAGGCGTTTGGCCCATCAGATCTGCAGAGTCAACATTCGATTTCGTAATGTATCTATTTGACTTCGTAATGTGTAAATCCTCAAACTGTTGTTAAATTCAAACTGGCTCTTTGATAATTCTGATCGGTTCATTGGGTGAGGAAGCGGAATTGACAGTACTGGAGAAGAGGGAGTTAAAGACGATGAAATGAAGGATGGAATTGGAGCAGGGAAGGACGAAAGGATATTTGAAGATTTGGTTTATCATTTCATTATTTTTAAAATGAAAGTTTGTTTTTATTATCAGTGTCAGTGCAGTGGTGATGTCCATGTTGTTTTGGTGTTACTTTGTATGTTAGATTTTTTTTTTTTTATGAAATATATATATCGAAATATAGTCTTTAAAATTTTAAAAGGACACAAGGCTTCTAGAGTCAGGATCTCCTTCAAAACCCTTCTCATAAATCTACATGAAATTATTATTTTATGTTATTTAAAATCTATTTTTGAATGCAGAAATGGATTGAATATGTTGAAACTCCCAGACACTCGGATTATACAGAAATAATCACTCAACTCAAATCTGTGGATGTAACAATTTCTTACCAGATTTCGAGATCCAACAATTTCTTACCTAAGAAAGACCAAAACTTAAAACGTTTAGACTACGAACTCAAAAAAAAGCAATGGATTCTTCCAAACTGAGTATCTCAATTAAACAGATTTAAAACCAATGGCTCTCTCACCTTCAATTGTTGTAACACGAAATGGGAGTCACCAAGTAGGTGAATGATAATTGCCAGCAACAAATAGGTGGTCTCATGCCCAACAAGTAGCATGTTTAAGACCAAGCTTAATTTTTCATCGGCTTTCACACTATTGTTTACCAAAAGTACAGATAAAATATGCGAAACAAACACACGATGAGACTACGCTCACTTCTCTATATTCAATGAAGACTGATTACATTCTTAAATAGGAAAAGAATCTACTGAGTCGGTTACATGCAAACCAAAGACAACTAGACTCTCAACTACGAACTGACACTTGTAACTGGCGCTTACAACTGGTGCTTACTCCATTATTTCCAAGTCTCCTCCTTAATGGAGAATGGATTGACTTCTACACCTAAAATCTCCCTAAACAGTTCAAACTTAATCTTTCCAAGAGGCTTAGTGAAAATATCAGCAATATTTTCACTAGTATTACAATACATAAGAGTTATTTCATTTGACTGCAACTTTTCTCTAACAAAATGAAACTGAGCTTCAACATGTTTTTTCCTTGCATGAAAAATCGGATTCTTCGCAATATTGATTGAACTTTGATTATCACATTTGATCATCGTAGGTTCCTTTCATTCTTCTCCAACATCTTGAAGAAGTCTTCTTAACCAAACAGCTTTGCAAGTTGTTGCACACAAGGCTTTATATTCTGCTTCAGTAGAAGACACAGATACAGTAAGTTGTTTTTTACTACTCCATGAAACAACCCCGAATCCAATGCCAAACGCATATCCAATGGTTGATCTTCGATCATCCAAATTGCCAGCTCAATCAGAATCTGAGTAACCTGTCAACTCAATTTCATATGCATCAGTATATTTAATACCATAATCAAGTGTTCCTTTTAGATACCTGAGTACTGCCTTTGTTTCATTCCAATGGCTTTCATGAGGTTTCTCCATAAACTGACTTAACACACTCACAGAATATGCAATATTAGGTCTGGTTGTGGTGAGATAATTCAGACTACCCACCATATGTCTATACACAGTGCCATTCACCTCCTTCGAACCATCATCACAAGAAAGTTTCACATTATGTTGCATGGGAACACTAGAAGACTTACACTGATCCATTTTAAATCTCTTAAGTATTTCTCTGATATACTTACTCTGACAAACAAAAGTTTGGCCTGCATTTCTCCAAACTTCA
>SNQJ01S0010448.1:318922-336220 GCA_010110895.2 Picea sitchensis
ACCAAGATCTTTCATTTCAAATACCTGTGACAACTGCTCCTTGATTTCATCAATTAATTTCTCTGCATTTCCTGTAATTATCAAATCATCAACATATAAGGAAATCAATACTATATACCCCTGCTCATCAAATTTGGTATACATATTTGGATCAGTTTTGCTCCTCATAAAACCCTGTTGAAGAAAGAAAGAGTTTATCTTCTCATACCATGACCTAAGTGTCTGTTTTAGTCCATGCAATGCTTTATTTAACTTACACACTAAGTGTTCTTTCCCTTTTTCCACAAACCCTTCAGGTTGAGTAAGGTAAACCTCTTCCTTTAACTCACCATTCAAAAATGCAAATTTAACATCTAGTTGGTGTAGCTTCCAATGGTACTTTGTAGCTAAAGCAATTAACATTCTGATAGTATTCAATTTAGCTACTAGTGCAAACGTTTCAACATAATCAATACCTTATGTTTGTGAATACCCCTTTGCAACTAGTCTAGCCTTATACTTATATATACTACCATCTAATTTAAACTTGGGTTTGTATATCCATTTACATCCAATGGGCTTCTTATGTTTAGGCAATTCAATCAATTCACAAGTATTGTTTTTCATTATAGATTCATATTCTTCCTCCATTGCATTTTGCCATTCATCATGTTCATTTGCTTCATCGAAACTCATGGGTTCTATGACATTTGAAATGGTACTCATTAGGGCATAGTCTTTATACCTCTCAGGAAGTTGAATCTGTCGTGAAGATCTTCTCAACTGATTATCTTCCTCCCCACTTTGTGAAGATCTGTCTTCACCTCTAGGTGAATTGTGACTGCTTGAATTGTTCATATCACTAAGTCCTTCTTGTTGTTGTTGTTGTTGTCGTTGCGGGGATGGCTACTGTTGTGTGGGATGTTATTGTTGTTTTTCTTCTTTAACTCCTTCATCAAGAAGTCTCTGCCATTCCTCATGACTGTTGTCGTCATGATTTCATTCTTCCTGCTCATGGAAAAGTACATCTCTACTTGCAAATACTTTGTGAGTAGCAGGATCAAACAGTTTGTATGCTTTAAATTCATAACAGTACCCAATGAAAATACATTTAATGGCTTTAGCATCCAATTTCCTTCTATTCTCCTTTGGAATATGAGCAAAAGCCTTACACCCAAATACTTTCAAATTATGAACTATAGGTTTGGAACCATACAAGGCTTCGAAAGGAGTAACTCCATCAAGACACCTTGTTGGACTTCTATTCTTTAAATAAACTGCAGTATTTATGGCTTCAGCCCAAAATGCATTTGAGATATTCTTACATTTCATCATACTGTGTGCACACTCTACCAGAGTTCTGTTTTTCCTTTCAGCGACTCCGTTCTGTTGTGGAGTGTGAGGTATTGTAAACTGCTATACTATTCCATGATCTTTGCAATGTTTGTTGAAGTCCCCTGATTTATACTCTCCCCCTTGATCTGAACGGAGGATTTTGATGGATTTTCCTATCTGTTTTTCCACCATGGTTCTGAATTCCTTAAAGTACTCGAAAACATCACTTTTTTGTCTAAGGAAGTAAACCCATGTGTATCTCGTGCAATCATCAATAAATAACAGAAAGTAAAATGCAGCTCCTAAAGACCTAGTCTGCATAGGCCCACAAACATCAGTATGCACAATATCTAACACATCTCTCTTTTTCCTATTAGAATTAGAGGGGAATTCATCTATGTGCATCTTTCCTAATGCACATCCATCACAAGCAACCTTCTCGTTCTTTAACATGGGAAGTCCTTCAACAATATTATTTTTCTGTAATAACAATAAATCAGGATGATTGATGTGGCCATACCTTTGATGCCAAAGAATCTATGTTGGCATAGTTGCAGAAGTTAGTGTGTGATGTGCTTTGTTGGTAACATCAAGTTTGTATAGGCCTCCTGCTTTGACTCCCATTGCAACAGTTTTGAAATGGTCCAACAGATCCTTCACTATGCAATGATTCTTGAAGAACTCAACCTTCAAGTCCTAATCTGTAATGGTGGACACAGAGATCAATTTTTTCTTTATTCCTGACACATAAACCACATTGTGAATGTGACGAACTGTACCATTCGACAATGTCACGGGAATGTCTCCATATCCCTTGATCTGATGAGCGCGGTCATCTCCAAGATATATGCTGGCACCATTCTATGTTTCTTTAAAATTAACATACCAATTTTTATTGCAAGTCATATGTATTGATGCTCCGGAATCCACAAACCATGCATCATAATCATCTGTTTCAACAGATAAAGCAGCATTAGACACAAACAGCCTAAGATCCCGTGATTCAAAATTTGGGGGTTCATCAATATCATCACTAGCAATAAATAATCTGAGATCTTGATTTGAAGATTTTTCTGCATAATGACCTAAATGTGTTATAGGTTTATTCCTAGCCTCATCAATTTTTTTCTTATGACAGTGTTTAACAATATGTACAGGTCGACCACAATAAAAACAACTCTTTGACTCATTCTTGTCAGATTGCATACCTTGATTTGGAGATTGTCTTCTTTGCGATGAACTGCCTCTGTGCCATGAACCGCCTCTCTGCCATGAACTGTCTCCTCTGCCTCTTTCTCCTGATCTCCCTCTCGCAAATCTCTTATTTGACCATGGTGCCAAATCTTTATTCTGAGGCTTTAGATTCCCGCGCCTCTCTTCCTCTTGCAGCAAAATACCTGTCAGTTCTTCAAACGTAGGAGGTTTCCCTCTTGCTGCAAGACCTGTTATGAACATATGATAATCTTCTAGCATACCATTTAAGGTAATAGTGACCAGGTCAGTGTTGGAAACAGTTTTCCCTATATTTACTAGCTTGTCTTTCACCTCTTTAATAAGACCCAAAAATGAACTAGCAGATTCATTTCCATCCATTTTAATGCCTAGCAATTTAGTTTTCAGGAACAAAATGTGATTTGTGTTGCTAGTTTCATACAATGCTTTAAGCATTGTCCATGTTGCAGTAGAAGTTGTAGCTTCTCTAATATGTGGAATTATGTTATCTTTAACTGACATGTGCAACAATACCTTTGCCTTGTTTTCGCGCTTCTCCCAATCTTGGATCTGTGTTGTTGTCGCACCGGCAGTCGCATCAGGTTTTAGTTCAGTTCCCTTCGCAATGTTCCAGACACCATAGCCTTCTATGAGCGTCTGCATCTTGAATTTCCAATTAATGAAATTCAAGCCATCTAACTTGTTGGCTTCGTTGAGGTAGGTTTCTGCCAAAGGATTCACCATCTCTGCAAAATATTCTCTGCAAGGGCATCACCAAGGATATGCAACTTTCTATTGCTCTGCCTTCGGATACCACCAATCCATCTCTACCTTGGCCTTAGTTTTCTTAAAAGAAATATAAGATACCTTAAAAACACTTTATATATTAAAAATAATATCAATTTCTTAAAAAAAGATTTATGATCCTTAAGTTACAACTCCACCTTAAGTCATAACTCCAGCTTTTTCTTTGTCCTTTCATAACTCCACTCTTATGAAACTATCATAAAATTCCTTTAATAAACTTTATAACTCCGCCTCACTATTAAAAAAACGATTTATTAAATAGTGGCACCAATTTTAAATGCTCCACATGCAAATCTTCATGATTTAATAAGTCCACATGCAAATCGTCACGATTTAAAAAAAATAAACTGATGCATTAAATCTTCATGCAAATTCTCACGCACATGCTTTGAACGCTCCATTCAAACTCCACGCATGCATAACTCATAAAACCTTCACTATTTTCCTTTAAACTTCACGTGTGTAAAAATCAGGGTTTTCGCACCTCACGCTTCAGTAGATTGCGGGGAGTCCGCACATTACGTGCTCCTTGGGTTGCTGGAAATTGGGAATTGGGTTACATTAATCTCAGCTCGATTGAGGAAATTTTAGTTTTTCAGATGTGGGGAAAGGGGTAGTACTATGACGCCGCACCCTACGAGAGGAAGGACCTATGGACTTCTATGAATTTCCGCACTTCATCCGGTGGCTTTGATACCAAGATAAAATATGACAAACAAACACATGGTGAGGCTACGCTCACTTCTCTATATTCAATGAACACTGATTACATTCTTAAATAGGAAAAGAATCTAGTGAGTCGGTTACATGCAAACCAAAGACAATTAGACTTTCAACTACAAACTGACCCTTAGAACTGACACTTGTAACTAGCACTTACAACTGGCGCTTACTCCATTATTTCCAAGTAATACATCAAGGAGATAGAAAATCTAATGACAGTTTATAATCTGATCCTTGCCTGGATCTTTCTTCTACTATCATGTCCACGGCAAAAAGGATCCTTTGTCTCGCCTGATAAAAAAGGAAACAGAAAACCCAATTAGAATTACATAAGAAAATTCCTTGCTAATATCATGGTATTGGAATACAAATAACTGATCTACGCTGCATGTTATAATCATCCAATTTATGTAATATAACCTGTATTGCTTTTGCATAAGGTGTGCCTAGGGATATTAAATGGCACTGATACAACATGACCATTACCCAAATTCAAACTGAAACGAAAATAATAATCTATGTTGAATGTCTGCACAGGATTAGTGTTTTGAGATTGAATGGGGAAATGAAGGATGAATTTCCATGCCATATCTGGCAAGAAACCATTTGATAAACTTTCTAAGTGGGATGAGTTCGATCCCAAAACACATATTTCTTTCAATGTACAAACATGTTCACAGCATGCAGTCTTTCATCGCCCGGATTTCGCCCCGGATGTACTACAACCATCTCTAAAACGGCAGGTTTTTCCTAACGTCCATGAACAAGGATGAGATGGCTACATTTCAAAAAAAGTTATAGAATATATACAGAAGCATGGCCAATCAAATGAGATGGCTTAAAGAACGTTAGCGATCATACCCTGAACATGCAGGTATGTTGTGATAGGTATGTTGTGATATATAGTGAAAAAATTCATGTTTTTTTTCGAAGGAGAAAAGTTGTATAGTGGTGTCAAAACTCACTGCATACATAGATTAGCCACATATAGAAATTGGTTTGTCATTCAATATAATGCACCACCATAATGCATACACAGATCTATTTTCTAGTCGATATAATGCATCACCACCGTAATCCATACACACATCAATTTGCTAGCCATATAATGCATGTCGTTGTGGAAGATAATCAATGAAGTTTCACGAAGCTATAATAGATTGAAAACTTAAAACTTAAGTTATATAATATTGGAAAACACATGTATTGTATTGTAGATTCAATGTAATTATAATATTTATTAAAGCTGGAAAATAAGATATCCATCTTGTTATCCAATAGTATGTTTGATAAAATCAATCTAAATATTATAAAACATAATTATTTATAAATTTGGAAAGCACAAAAATATTTGAAATATTTGTATTCAAATTCAAAGTAATTGATCAACCATAAATTTAATGCTATAGTTTTGGCCTTTAATGAGAATTAATTAAAAATACTAAAACCACAACATAAATATAAGAGATGTTGGAATATGTATTTATTTTTTAAGAATAATACTTCCTTATATGAATTAAGCCTAATATCCAAAAATCTCATGCAATTCACTAACTTTGTGTAAAGAAATAAATTACAAATTGCAATATCACTCAACACCATTAAGTTGAAGTTAGAAAACTACTAAAAAAAAAAAGAGTTTGTATGTTTTGTTTCTTATCCAATAAGAAGTTACAAAACAAAGCAACCTTAGTTTAATGTCTACAACTAGCACGAACTTTTCAAATTTAAAATTTGACATTAAGATATGAGGTTACTTTTTATTTAAAATTCAACATTAAATTTTTCACATTTAAAATTTGACACTAACATATGAGGTTACTTTTTATTTAAAATTWAACAMAAAATAGGAATTTMTTTTCATTATTTAAATGTGTTATCATTATGTTAATAATAATTGAATCATGAATACAAAAGTGTTAAAATTATATTAATAATTTAAAATTTAACACAAAATAGGAATTTTTTTTTATTATTTAAATGTGTTATCATTATGTYAATAATGATTGAATCATGAATACAAAAGTGTTAAAATTATATTAATAATRCATGGATAATAAATATAGGATAGAGGTTCAAATTTATGTGAGTTTTTCATGATTACAAGCAGCTATTATAAGTATGGTTGAGTCTTCCATATGGATATCATAAGGAAATATGGAGATATTGGAGGTGTTATTTTGAAAAAATACAAAAATTAAGAAAACATATAAGTTATATAAAGAATGAAGGGTGAAAATACATAATATTGCATCTAATGGAAAATGTCAAATCTCAAAATGAATTACAAGAAAAAATTAGTAATAGAAATTTCGAAAAATCAGATAAGGAAATGATATAATGTTTAGGATTCTCAACTTTAGTATAAATCAAGCCACCTCGAGGTATTTTTACAATAAAGGAAAGTGAGATACACTTGGCCTTGTTATTTTACTAGGGTTTAGAAATAATGGAAGGGAGGAAAGCATGACAATTGCAACAAAATAAAAAGATGGAGGTATAAGGAGAGTGGAGAGTGAGAATTACAAGCAAAGAAAATGGTGAAACTATTTATAACTCATTACAGTGTCTATTTATGTGCCTTTTATAGCTCTTGTTGAGTGAAATATGGGAAACAAAAACATGAAAAAGGAGAATATATCACAAGGTACCATCGCTAACAAGTGTCAATTGCTAACAAGTGTCAATTGTTAGACATGATGTGTATGCGTTAGGGAAAAAATTAGGGCAAATCCCATGGATGAGAAAGACTTAAGGTAAGAATATTCCCTCAATAAAATTGACCAAGATCTATCAAAATAGAAGGTAGGTAACTATACACAATTAAAACACCAATAGAAAGTAATGCCAAGGAAGGCCAATAATGATGAGGAAGGTGTGACAAATGTAATTGCAACTCGAGGTAATGAGCTCGATGATAATGAAGGACCAATGCGAACTAAATGAAAGACCAATGCGAATTAAAATGATTTGAAGCATTTGAAGATCAAAATTGTATACAACACAAGGAAATGAACTTATTCCAAAAATAGAGTTAGTCGACGTGGCTAGAGAAAGCTATTATTCAAAGTTGGAAGTTGGGATTTGTGAAGGAGAATTATTACTCTAAAGAAAGAAGAGGTGTTACTCCCTTATAGGTTGTTTTGGAAGAAGGAAGAATTGTGTTCTCATGAAAATGAAGTGATGAGTTTGGGAGTTGATGTGGGAATCCTTTGAAGAAAGGCTAATTGTGAATATGAAGTGGTGAATATAAGTATTTCAATGAATGTAAGAGTGATTATCACTCGCGCATGTTCTTCGGTTAGTTTTTGAAGTAATAATTTAATGGATAAGCATGAATTATCTCACTATGATTATAATATGATTATAATAGTAGTGGAATGAGAAAAAGAAAATGGACATGTTTTTATGAATATGTTAATAAGGAATTATATTCTTTTATTTTATTCTTCATGTTGGACATGTAATCCTTGGATTGTGTTATTGTAACATTAGTGTAAATATGAAGAGTTGTTGGTGATAGGAAGAGTCATTCGTTAAGGAAGACCAACCATTCATTTATTGTTGTATTTATTAACCTATCGTGTTAATGCAAATGCAAAGATCATCAGTGTGGAGTTACTCTTTTTCCGTCTGTGGCCTGACAATGGTATCAAAGCCAAAAATAGATCCATGAGTTTTTCCTCTCGTATGCAAAAAAAATTGCCCTTTGTCATCTCTTCCTTTGCAGTCTGATTCTATGGTTGATTCTCTCTGTCATATTCGTTGAACGAATCCTCGTGTCTTAGGTTTCCATGGCCTGAGTAAACCTTATTATATCTTGTTTTTGTGGCGTTAGTATCATCGACCTCATGCAACTGATTTTCCCATTAAACCCTTCTACTCTCCATCTTGTCATTTGCCCTCATCAACTCTACCACTCATCCATGGCTAATGCTTGCTTTCTCGATATTTGATTGTGGAGAAGGTAGAATGGGTACGCACGGCAAATGGGAGAGGAATAGGGAGGTCTAATACCATTTGGTGCTTCCTTCTCAAAGCTTTCTCCATACGTAGAAACACTATGGAGGATCTCATTGAAGGTACCATCACCTTCATCAAGATAGCCTCTCAGTTAGGTCATCACGCTTTTGGACTGGACCTTCATCAACACTCATATGCAAACCCTAATTTCATTGGTTGATTTCATTGCAATTTTTAGTTTTCGCTACCAAAACCCTACGCCTCATCACAGTCTGTGGCCACCTCCAAGACGTGAGGTATCATCGCCGCCCTAATATCCCCCGACTGTTGGTCTACCTCGACCTTCACTACACGCCCTCAACCTCAAAACTCACACTGCTCACAATCCATCCATGTAACCACACGATATTGGTCTTTTGACACTCGAATTATGTATGTGAAATGTGACACGAGTATTCGATATGTCACTAGAGGAGAGAAGGAATAAGAAGAATCTCCTTCTGCATATTGGTGAATCGACACAAGGAAAACTAGTTAAGATATTTCGAATAATCATTGGTGCATCCAGAATAAAGGCCAAGGAAACATACGTTTCATTGTTTTGTAAGAATTGCAAGAATGTGAAGGACTTTTGAAAATCTCAGAGGATTTGTTTTTCAAACATGGGCGCACTCATGCACTACCTTCAATGTGTGCATATTTGAATTATATAGCATTGTAATCATCAACCACCAGACCAACAAGTAAAGATATCAAAGATAGTTGACTGCAATGACCAAGATTTTTTGCTTTCATTTGTCAAAAGAAATGAAAGGACGCAACAAGAAAAAGCTCAAAAGTCGTGGGGATTGGCATAATCCCCATGAGATATTTGACTTTTGTTGTGTCCACTGCAGAAAGAATGGACATGGAGTAAAGGCCTACATAATGAAGATCAATGGCAAGCAAGACCAGACAGAAGACAAAGATAAAGACCTGGTGAAAGGTAAAGCACATGTTCATTACATAGTTGCCCATTGCAATATAGGATTAACTGAAGATTTATTGAATGCTTCACTTGCTTCTTGGGGAGATGCATGATTTCTTGAAACATGCACAACATTCCACATAACATTTCAAAGAGATTTCTTCGAAGACTTCGATGACAATGTAGATGGCGTAGTGTACTTTGCACATAGATCAAGTCTCAAGCCTTCGAGAATGGGCACCAACATGCTTAAGTTTCCTGGACTCCCGGATTTTCTTCTACACAATGTACTCTATCTTCTTGAGCTGCAAAGAAGCTTGTTTTTCCCTTGTGCACATTAGACAACAATGCCACTATGTTCATATGTTCGGTGGAAAAGTTGAGATAAGGAAGGATTTTGAAAACATGGTTGTCATGACTGGAATAGAAGATGGAAGATTGTTGAAGTTGAATGGGACATCTGCCCATACACACATTGTTGCATACCTCTCTCATCATGAATCATGTATAATTCCATATAGTCTTTTGTGGCATGCTAGATTTGGTCATATTAATTATGGCAGTCTTTGTTTATTGAGAAATAATGGTGTTTCAGGTCTACCTACTATTCCTGGAAAATTGAAACAATGTGATGCTTGCATCCTTGGAAAACACAGCAAACAACCCTTTCATGATTCTACTTCCAAAGCATGTAGAAAACTTGAATTGATTCATTCTAACTTGTGTGGCCCTATGCATGTTCCTTCTGCAAATGGAAACAAATATATCATGACTTTTATTGATGATTACACTAGAATGTGTTGGGTGTACTTGTTGAAAGATAAATCACAAGTTTTTGAAACTTTTAAAAAATTTCATGTATGGATTCAAAATGAAACTTGGTCTCATATTGGCTCTCTTCACGCTGATAATGGAAGAGAATATACATCAAATGAATTTGAAATCTACCTTCACCAACATGGGATCAAACATCAAACCACAGTTTCATACAATCCCCAACAAAATAGTGTAGTTGAACGAATGAATGAGACACTCCTATATATGGTTCATTCCATGATGTTTTTTAAGAATGTTAAATTGATGTTCTGGGTTGATGTGGTTCTATGTGTAGTTTATGTCAAAACCAAGTGTCCACCTCATTCTCTTAAAAACAAGACTCCATATGAAATGAGTTATGGTCACATTCCTTCGATGAGGCATCTCGGGGTCTTTGGTTTCACCTGTTATTCCTTGATTCCTAAGGAGTAAAGAAGCAAGCTTGATGCAAGGAGTCAGAAGTGCATCTTCTTGGGATACTCAAATACCACCAAGCGGTATCGTCTTTACTATGAGACAAACAAGAAATGCATCCTTTTCAGAGATGTGATCTTTCTTGAATCCTCCAAGAAAGACAAAATTGTTGAGAGGCAACTTGATCATCTGGACAAATTCACTCGTGTAAAGACATATCATGAATTTGATGATGAGATTCCACATCTTGAAGGGGGTGTCCCTATCTTGGGTCAATCTCTAGAATCTCCTTTTGTAGCACCATCTCTCCCACATGAAGAAGTTCTTGCCACTTCATTAGAACCTGAAGTTAAGTTGGATGATGTGATAGAGAGGATTGAAAAGTTGTGGCTTGATGAGAACTCAACACCATCTCAATCAATCGAGCAACCTAGACCATCTGAGAAAGGTCCACCAAAATGGCTCACAAAAACAATTGAAAGTGTTCATCCTGATGACATCGAGAAGACAGGAACTAGATTGTCCTCAAAACAAGATGGAGATAATGTAGATAAATCAAACTCAGATGATGTAGATGACATGGATGTTTCATATGATTTTGAGTTGAACTTATCTACTAATATTGAACCGACTTCCTTTAAAGAAGTTGCTTCTCATGATGAATGGAAAGAATCCATGCAGAAGGAATATGATGCTCTCATCAAGAATTGGACTTGGAAGTTGGTAGATCCTCCATTTGGAACCAAACCAATCAGCTGCAAGTTGGTATTAAAGAACAAGTACATATCATATGGCTCGCTTGACAAGCATAAAGCAAGGCTTGTGGAAAAAGGATTTGCATAGAAAGAAGGTGTTGATTATTAAGAGACTTTTCCCCCCACAACAAAATGGGCTACCATCCGCACTCTATTTTCCATGGCGGCACAAAATGGATGGAAAAATCATTAAATGGATGTGAAGACAACTTTCATGAATGGAGACTTGAAAGAGAATGTGTTCATGTCTCAACTAGAAGGCTTTGTTGTGAAGGGATAAGAACATAAGGTATGCAAGCTCATCAAATCCTTATATGGCTTGAAACAAGCATTGTGAGCATGGTATGAAAAGTTAATTGAGCATCTTCTGAAATTGAATTTCAAGAATTTCAATCTTGACGATGTAACTTTGTTTGTCAAGAAAGTTGGAAAAATTGTTGTATACCTTGTAGTGTATGTAGATGATATGTTGATAACAGGGAACAATGAAAACTACATTGCATCCAAAAAGAAAGATTTTAAGAAAGGATTTGAGATGACAGATTTGGGACATCTTCACTACCATTTGGGAATTTAAGTGATTCAAAACCCAAGGTTCATATTCATCTCTCAGAAGAAGTACATTGGAGAATTGTTGAAAACGTTTTGCATGTCTGAGTGCAATCTTGTTTATACTCCATTGGAACAAAATTTGAAACTCACATCAAAAGAAGGGAATGAATTTAAGGATGCAACCAAGTATATACATCTTGTGGGAAGTCTTATCTATCTTACTACCACCAGACCAAACATTTCATTTGTTGTTGGGATTCTTTCCAAGTTCATACAAAATCCTTGTGAAGGACATTGATATGTTGCAAAAAGAGTTCTAAAATAACTGAAAGGAACTCAAGATTTTGGACTCAAGTACTTTAAGGCAGATGACTTCAACCTAATCAAATATTTTGATTTAAACATTGTTGGGGATAATAAAACTGGAGTATCAACTTTAGGTTATCTCATGAGTCTTGGATCAGCAATTGTCTCATGGAGATCATGCAAACAGTCAATTCCAATAGATTCCACAAAAGAGGTAGAATATGTGGTAGTTTCAGAAGAAACAAAGGAGATTGTTTGGCTCAAGAAAATACTTGAAGATTTGTAGGAGAAATAAGTGAACTCTACTCCTCTTCTAGTTGATAATACTTTTGCAATAAAGTTGGCCAAGAATCCCAGATTCCATGATCGAACTAAGTACATCAACACAAAGCATCACCTGATTTGATATCATGTAGAGGCCAAAACTATTTACTTGAGACATTGTTCCACAAATGAGCAAATTGCGTACATCTTCACCAAATTGCTTGGAAGAGAAAATTTTGAGAAGTTCAAAATGATGCTTGGAATTACACACACCCCTTCGGATTAAGGGGAGGAATGTTGGACACGTAATCCTTGGATTGTGTTATTGTAGAATTAGTGTAAATATGAAGAGTCATAGGTGATAGGAAGAGTCATATGTTAAGGAAGACCAACCATTCATTTATTGTTGTATTTATTAACCTATCATGCTAATGCAAAGATCATCAGTGTGGAGTTAATTTTCTACCATATTGTTGTGGCAAACAACAACCCCCTTATTTTCTTCTATGGTTGATTGAAAATTAGGGTCCCATTTGATTTTATTATGGATTTTCCCTTTATCTTTGATTGGTTTGGTTTTCTTATTTAAGTTTCAATATAACCATGTAAATATTTTGTCATTTAGGTGATTGGATTGGTTTCCACTGGACATTATTATATCACAACAACTTGATTAATTATTGAAAGTAGTTTTAATGTGAATTCCTCACATTCACTTTGATTCGAAACATAATTATGACGAATTGTTTTGGCGTTGTCTAACTGTTCTAGGAAATGGTTTTTTTCACTGGAATCAGGGGACATAAATTTGCATGAAATCACTTTTTTTTTATTGTTTAAAATTCATTTTTGGATGCAGAAATGGATTCGGAATGCTGAAAAAACCCTGGGGCACTCGGATTGTACAAAAATAATCACTCAAATCTGCGGATCTAACAATTTCTTGTCGGATTTCGGGAAAATGTCACCGGAAAAAATCGTCGAAGACGAATCATTGCGTAGAACGTTTAGACTACGACATATTTTTATATCATTCAATAATTAACATATGATTTTAAAATATGTTTTGACTACATGGAATCTAGTCTTGCTCTCAATCACAATTATTATCAAGATTTTTTAAGCTTAGGTGTTTGAATTTTAGTTTGAGTAAAATGGACTCTCTATATTTAATATACCCCATATCCATTCTTGCTCATTGAAATATAAACATCTTAGCCATATCATCTAAGGCTTACCTTAAAGATTAGATTTTAATTATGAGTCAATGTTGTGATTTCAAATGATTGAATGATTATTAAATCTTATGGAGTTAATTTCCTCAAATTTGCAAAATATCCCCAAATCCCAAAATATAATGTCAAGTTTGGTATGCAGTTATGCTTATTTAGAAGGTGTGATATGAATTTGATTTGATTCTATTAATTGATTTTGCTTAACTAAGAGTTGAAGATTTTGTAGCTACTATTTTTAATAAATATTAGTTATTAATTTAATTTGTTTTTGTTACAAGTGTCCATGACAAAGATGCAACTAAACTTTAGTTTCCATATATGCCAAAATAATCCATTCAGTTGGAATTCCTTATCTCCACAGGTCGAAATACTTAGGCAAGGAAAAATTGAGAATTCTCGTTAGTTCACAGGAGACGAACTTTCAGCTTCAATTCCGAGCAAACAATGAGGAATCTCTCAATACGGCCAAAAACCCACTTGCAGAACAGGTCGGTTTACCTTTTAGCAGGGAGATTTTCTCCAAAAGTGAATATTTTGTGAGGAATCCTTATCATATTGAGAGGGAATTTCCCAGATTTGTTGTTGCATCCAATCTCCAAGAGGCGAACTTCCAGCTTCATTTCCGAGCAAACGGTGATAAATCTATCAAAACGGTCGAAAACCCATTTGCATAATGGGCTGATTTACTTCTTATCAAGGTCGTTTCCTCAAAAAATGAATCCTTTGAGATGTATGTCTGATATTTCAAAAGGAATTTTCTCAGAAATAATGTATAAATATCAGATCTTGAGAGCCACCATAGGGGAATTTCAATTTTCTGCAAGAGGGGTACTCTTTGCACTATTGTAAGGGGGGTTTTATTTTGTAGAACTTGTCTTAATATTTAGATCTGAAGCTTGGGGATTCTCTTTCTGATGTTTAAATCTCTTATGTAGACGCAGATTTCATACTATTATGGATTTTCTCTCTATCAACAGAGCTTGATGTCTTGGAAAGATTGTTGGAGAATTATTTCCAGAGATAGAGAGGTTTCTTGATTGTATTTCATTCATATATATTATTTCTATGAATATAATCTTGTTCTTTTGTTTCTTTTTGGCGGATTTATAGCAGTGGTCGCATATGGTGGCACTATTGTTCTTTTTGCAACTTTTTGTTTATGTGATCAGCTATCTGAACTTATAATTTATGATATTTTTATGCATTTTAATCAATTTCTGAGTAACTTTTTTACTCAGAAATTTATCATTATAAATTGATTTAGCAATCATTAAAGTATGAGAACTACTTCTTTGCTATAGTGATTTATCTTTTATCATTTCCAAGTTATACTAATTCTCTGAACAGAACATGAAAGAAGCTAAACAATATCAATTATTAGAACTACTCATGTAATCTGATATTCTCTTTAAATCTCATGTTTAATCCCCATCATTTTCAAACCATTGCACTTGGTATTTAGGAACTATTTTCTATGTGCCAAGTTACAATAGTTTTTTTTTTCGGTTTTTTCTACATTGTTAGTTAGATCTTCATTTAGTAATGCATACATGAAAGTCTCCATATGCTGGAACAAATATTATTGTGGCTTTGTTGAACCCTTGTTTCGGTTAGTTTAAGGTAGTTCGGGTAAGGGTAACTGGACCCATTAAAACTAGTTGGGATCACCATACCAAACGGAAAAGGATCTAATTGGGACCCCGGCCAGGTGATTTCCACAATGTTGAATATGGTCAATTCTATCCATCAACACATCCCTAGCCTGACACTTCAACATAGAATGGAAATGGTAGTCAGGGAATCAAATTTAGTTGTAACAATAGTTTGTTATTTTTTATACAGTTCAATAGTGGAATATTGTGTTGGCACCTTAAGGGTTCGAAGACTGTGCGCGTGCCACAAATCAACATTAAGTGTGCACTCAAGAATATGCACTATGCGGTGTCAAGTTTCAATGTATGCACCATCAAAGGATTTATTGTGTGTGACAACCTATTTTGTAACATGCACAAGGACTTAAAGAGATCACATACAGGTTGAATCTAAAAACATCTTCAGTAATCATTGTAACTTTTTTTGTAACAACCCAACGGGTCATGGTCAAGGTTGTGGATGAGTTGGAAAGTTTGTTATGATTTCCAGGCTCTATGGAAAATATGGGGATGTGTGCAGATATGTAAGGGTTGGGTTTTGTTTTCACTAGAAGGGATCAAGTAATATGATAATGTGTAAGTTGTAGAGAAGCTAGAGCTCCAGTTCGGATGTTCAGAGATATTGTGTGTGTGAATATGAGAGAGAAAGTAGATTTAAGTGCATGGCTCATCTCTATTTTGACTGTTAATGCATCTTGATCAAGCTTCAGCCTCTGTGTATGGAAATGTATTTGGATTCCTTTGAGTTTAATGAATAAAGTTTGAAGTGCCTACAATTGTCATGTCATTTACAATCATCAAAGGAAATATATGCAAATAACACTATAGTCGTATGTACGAAAGTGAAGCCACTGGTTGAAGGAGGTAGTTGCCACGAATTAAAATAAGATTTCTACCACTTGAAGGAACTACCATAGCAATTTAAATAGAGTTGCCACAACAGTCCAAACAAAGCCACCATTAGAAATATAAATTACATCAAAAATAAAGATAGGTACTAATTGCATTGAAAATAGACCTATAAATGGTTTGCAAAATTATTATGTATCTTCAAACAATATGCACGAGCATAAATTCTATAAAAAGGAGATATAAGTTTGGAATGGATAAACCCCATACCTAGAATATTATTCTAGAGAACTAGGTGAGCACCCTGACTAGGTACCTTGATGACTTGATAAATGGAGATATTTCCATAGGGATATTTGATATTTAACCTCATATTAGGATTTTTGAAGTAGAAAAGAAGCATTTACCCCTATGCCTACTGAAACAAAAGACAATAAAAATAGATGACGCTCTCATGGTTTAAGAATCCCACCCTTTGTAGACAAGGAAGGGATCAAGTGTAGGAGATGCTCAACATGGATTGTTGCTTACTTGATGTAATAAAGTCATGTTCATATAAGTGACTAATAAAATGATAGTTAGATAATAGTTAAATAAGGAAGTTACATTACTAGTAGCACAAATGCCTAGCCATTAACATAAAAGGGAATCAAGCCCATTGTATCAAATGACTTCATTGTAATAAAAACATACTTTTACATGATTTCATTGAGTTTGTTTCTAATCATGTTTACAAGTTTTCTTGTATATTTAAAAAAGGAACATAGTTTACCATAAATTTCTTGAGTGAGATAGAAGACCTAGCATTAGTAAAGACAAAGATAAGTATGGGAGGAAATCACCTAGAATTCACTATTGTAGGTGCTACAAATGCTTAGGTTGAAGAAGAGAATCTTTACAAGTCTCCAAGAGTGATACACATCCTATATGATCTTAAACACACAACTCAACTTTCTTGCAAAATGATACTTGAACTTGATCTCCAATATATATATATATATATATATGATAGATCTACTACCACAAAATATATATCAATAGAAAAACTAAAGAGAGACCCAAGTGCCTTAAGGGGGGATGATACCTCCAATACCCTAGCCATGATGGAACCTCCCTTGAGGTTGCAAGGTTGAATCATTTAATGTATGAGTGGAACTATGCTAATGAATATGCTCTGCAATAAATTAATAATCCCTTAAGTTTGTAGTAAAGCTAATTGCAAGAGGTCCTTGTAGAGGTGTTAAAGATGATAAGTGCAACTAGTCAAAGAGTGTGAAAGAGGTGGAATAGAGCTGAAGAAATATGTGTCGCTAATCCAAGTGTGCACCTACAAGATAGGGCTTCAAAGATATATATATATATATATATATGGAACATACTCTAAAAGAGGAATTGAATGGTGCAAATAGGCAAGGGAATGACCTCAAGGCGTAGGTGTATGTTATGTTGACTCATAATTCATCACCTAC